>PVJH01002617.1:55082-163590 GCA_004026705.1 Nesogale talazaci | reverse complement strand
GCCACCCCCCAAGGCAGGATGACATGGCCCAGTGGGGCCTGGGACCACCCGACACCACTGGAATCAAGAGGTGGAAGTGAAGTGCCTACCAGGCTAGGAGCCAGAAACTGGCAGTGGGACTGGCTGAAGATGTGACCCCTTCCTTCCCCCTCCTTTGTTGTGATCAACCCCATTTTAAACATGTTTCAAACGGGGGAAAAAACTATTGGGAAAGATAAAATAAAATGGGTAGTTTTAAAAAAACAAACAAGGTTTCCAATTAAAACCAGAAAAATCAAAAACAATTTTATATAGTTTGGTGTTGGGACTGTGCAAGTACATTCAACAAATTCCTGTTGAAATTTCACTCTCTTAGGAAAGGAGGTTATCTGAACTATGTTCTCAGGCCGTCAATGTCATCATACATCTGTAAATTGGCAACAATTTCTCATTAAGAATCCATAAACTGGAGCATGTTGCCATGGTCTGTGGGTAGTGTGGCCATCTGATCTCCAAGTGTGCACAAGAACAACTTGGAGAGACTTTGACAGCTCAGATCAGCAAAGTACCTGCAGCTGCCTTTAAAATTGTCCTTTAAAATTGCCTTTAAAATTGTCCAGGATCTCGATGGCCGCTTGTTTATCCTCAAGTCTTTAAGACCCCAGACACTACATCTTTTGATAAACAGGCACATCAGTTTTCTTCAGCACATTTGCTTATGCATACAGTGGTCAGCAATTGTGTCGGGTAGGTGAGCACGCAATGATATGCTATTTTGTTCTTTGGTGCCTGATAGCTGATCCCTTCAGCACCTCATGATCACACAGGCTGGTGTACTTCTTCCATGTGGGCTTTGTTGATTCTGAGCTAGATGGCCGCTTGTTTATCTTCAGGCCTTTAAAACGCCAGATGTTATATCTTTTGATAGCCAGGCACCATCAGCTTTCTTCACCACATTTGCTCATGCATCTACTTTGCCTTCAGCGATCATGTCTGGAAGGTGAGCATCATGGGATGTCAATTTAATAAACAAAGTATTCTTGCATCGAGAGAGTACTTGAGTGGAGGTCCAATGTCCACCTGGTACCTTAATACTAAACTTATAAATATATGCATATAGATCTATTTACCTGTTCTCATATGTAGGTATATTTACATATGTAAATGCATTTATTTAGATCTCCATAAATGTCCTTTGCCTCCCAGTTCTTTCCTCTATTTCCTTTTACTTTCCTCTTGTCCCACTGTCATGCTTAGCCTTCATTTGGGTTTCAGTAATTCCCCTCAGTTGCATTGCTCTTGATCAAACCCTACCACACCTCCTACACCCTCCTTACCACTGATTTGGGGTCACTTGTTGTTCCCTTCTCCCTGGGTTTGTTAACATCACTTCCTTTCCCCCACCTTTCCCTCTCCCATATCCCACCAGCACCGTCGGTCCCATTGTTTTCTCCTCTGGATTGTTTACGCAACCTATCTTATCTAAAAATAACATGCAGAAAAACAAGACAGAGCAAAACAAAGCAACAAAACAGAACAACAATATGTTAGTACGGGTAGACTAGAGGAACAAATTTCATAGACACACATATGGATATAAGGAAAAGGTTTATATACAAGAGGAACAGGACATTGAGAAAACATCCCAGCCTAGTCTAGTTCCCATATGCCTGAAATCAGTCAATAAAATCTCCTTCCAACTCATGAAGTCACAGGTCAGTGGGTGCAGAATCCTGGCGCTGGCAGGGGTCTCCACATGGCTCCTCACTTCCAGGGCTCGGGGTCCATCAACAGCATCCCGTGGTGGCAGAAGCAACTCATCGCTGGCAGAGGTCTCCATGTGGCCACCCCAGCTTCAGAAGTCTGGCTCCATCAGGGCAAGGCCATGTGGTCTCTCCGCCGGCTCTTCCAGCTCTCAGACACTGCCATCTTGTCTTGTCTGTGCTTCTTGTTTCTGAGAACTAACTCCCAACAACCAGGGAGATAACCTCTCTTCTTCATGAGGGAAATATCTGGAGATTTCCCAGACCTATCAGGACTCATGGGCTACTCATTGGCTATCTCCAGAATAACAGGCTAGACTCCACCCCTACATTTCAATCATAAAATCAACATAAGCACACGACTGCCACAAACAACAACAACAAAAACCAATGAGACACACATACAAAAAGAAAAGCCTGTAAATAGTTAAAGGACTGTTAGTTGGTCTTTAGGAATGTTTTCTGGTTGAGTGTGATAAGGTGCCATACCCTGGTCCCAAAATCTATTTTTGGGACTTCCTTGCTCTGCTCCGCTTGCTGTTCTGTTGCACTCCCCATGGAAGAAGCACACCAGCCTATGTGATCACGAGGTGTCGAAGGAGTCAGGTATCAAAGAACAAAAAATCAAATCATTATGAATGAGGGAAATGCAGAGTGGGGACCCAAGACCCATCTATAGGCAACTGAACATCCCCTTACAGAACGGTAAGAGGGAGGAGGTAAGCCAGTCAGGGTGCAGCGTAGCAACGATGAAACATGCAACTTTCTTCTAATTCCAAAATGCTTCCTCCCTACCTCTCCCTCTTCCCCCGCCCCCAACCCCATCATGATCCCAATTCTATCTTACAAATCTGGCTAGACCAGAGGATGTACACTGGTACAGATTGGAAGTGGAAACATAGGGACTACAGGAGAGATGATCCCTTCAGAACCAGTGCTGAGAGTGTCAATACCAGGAAGGTGGGAGGAAAAGGGGGAACCGATTACAAGGATCTACAGGTAACCCCCTCCCAAGGGAATGGACAACAGAAAAGTGGGTGAAGGTAGACGTCAGTGTAAGATATGATAGAATAGCAATAATTTACAAATTATCAAGGGTTCATGAGGTAGGGGAAAGCGGGGAGGGAGGGGAACAAATGAGAAGCTGACACCAAAGGCACAAGTAGAAAGAAGATGTTTTGAGAATGATGAGGGCAACAAACGTACAAATGTGCTTGACACAATGGATGGATGTATGGATTGTGATAAGAGTTGTATGTGCCCCCCACCCACCAAAAAAAGTTATAAATATGGACGCAATATGAGCTGTAGGAGCCCTCAATAAAATGATTTAAATTTTTTTCCAGGTTCTGGACAGGGAATCAACTTCCATGTAGACGTGTGGTTAGTAAAACAGCCCTGAAATATGATGAAGCACATCAGACCTACATTTTTGCGCATTGAAGCACTATGAGAGGAAAGAACTTCAGGCAGGTCATTTCGTATCAGCAGAAAAAAAATTAGATGTGCCTGGCTTAATAAATAAAAAGACTTGTGTGGTCTGTATGTGTGTGTGTGTGTGTGTGTGTGTGTGGGAACCTATAAACTGTGTAGGTTCCTTTCTCTTTGCAACAAGTTTGTTAGCACAGCGATTGGTGATTGGCCTTTCTTCTCTATGCCCGTTTTTTTTTGGGGGGGGGGCGGGCATCACTGCTCTCTGGTGGTGGGAGTAGAAGGCCCAGCCCCACCGCTGGAATTGAACCTCCGTCCCAGTGGGCCGCAGTCCCGCGCACAACCACTACGCCACCGGGGCTCAGCCCTCTATGCCCGTTTTTTAATCACACATAGTCACCTTCATTAGAAAATGAAAGGACTTAAGGAATCATTTGATAAGTAGCTTCATAAACGGAGTCGTTGGTTGCTGATGTGGGACACTGCGTTCATTTCAACTCCTAGCGACCAAATTTGAACAAAACCGATTGGGGCACAGGGCTGTGCTCTTTCTGAGAGCCAGTCACAAGGTTTTTTGTTCCCAGTAGCAGCTGGGGTCTTGGAACCGCCCACTTAACCATTGGGGCGCCAGAGCTCCTTAAATAGAAAATAACCTTTTTCATCCGCTGACACATGCATTCTCTTATTTTTCCACAGGATGGCAGCATGATAGCAGACCGAATACTTTCCAACTGGTTCTGCTTGTCCATGTGCTGGTGCTGCTCTCTTGTGGTAACATGGGAGAAAGATTCATGATTGGAGCAAAATCATTTCTGAAGCCCAGGTGTGTTTTGACATATTGGTAATTAAAGATCATGGCCAAATGGCTAAGCGATTCGATATTAACCTAAATATGGAACTCAAACCTACTCAGCTGAGAGATTACAGCTATTCTGTCATATGCAATTACCTTGAGCTGAAATTAATTCGATGGCAATTTATTGAAAACAAAGACGTGTCCACAGGAAAGCACACCAGCCGGTATGAGCCAAAGATGATAATAATTAAATCCAAATATGAAGAGTAAAATGTCAGAGTTCAAACTGCGAACACTCCATCTGCAGAAGGCTCTGGAGGACGGTGGGAGTCCCAAATCCATCTGCAGAATGCTGCTCAGCTTGGGTCTCTGGTAGAGGGGAGGCAACTAAAGGAGACAAAGATCATTGTAAACTTGGCTATGGTGAATTGAACCATGGTATGATACTTGGTCAATTGATCTCTCTGGACCCAACCTGAAATTTGCTCAAGACTCAAATACTTGCTGGTTGTTCTGTTGGGGACCAGCCCCACAATGGAATGGGCCCCAGGGGCAGTGGTGTCATTGAAGGGTAACTTAAAGAAACATCAGACAAGGCGCACAAGGGTTCACCTCTTCCATGGAGACCAGTCAGAGAGTGAGGGTGTGCATTCGCCTAAGAAGCTTAAATAATTTTTTTAAAAATCATTTGATTGGTGGCTCGTACAGCTCTTGTCGCAATCCGTACGTCCATGCCTTGTGTCACAGACATTTGTACATATGTTGCCCGCATCATTTCCAAAATATTTTTTTTCTACTTGAGCCCTTGATATCAGCTCCTCATTTTCTCCCTCCCTCTCCCTCCCTCCCTCCTGAACCCTTGATCATTTATAAATTAGTCTTTTTTCTGGTCTTACACTGACCACTGCCTCCTGTCACCAGCTTGCTGTTGTCCATCCTCTCGGAGGGGATTATATATTAATCACTGCAATCTGTCCCCCTTACTCCCATCACCTTCCCCTGCCCCTCCTGACAAGTTTATATACTCTGTGCCGGCAAGTCACACCACGCACATATGTAACAGGGAGGGGTTGTGCTAGAGGCACACATGCAACATGAGGGGGACGTGCTAGGGGTGTACACGTGACTGGAAGGGACATGCGTAACCAGATGGGCGGGTTCTAGAGTTAAGAAGGTGGTCTAACCACGGTCGTCTCTGAGTTCACTTGACCTTAGGGTGGCCCTGAGCTCGTCCTCAGGAGAACAATCTAGGATTCAATCAGAAGGGAGCGAGCCGTACCTAAGGTGGGGTGCTGAATTCTTTCTGGACCAGATCACCATGTCTTTTGTCTCGCGGAGCAGCCGGTGGCTTGGAACCGCCCTAGTGTAATGATTCGGCCACCTGGACTTTTTGAACAGAAAATAGCTGAATTCATCACGCAAGCGCAGTCTCCTCTTTTCCCACAGGTGCAAAGCTTCCTGGCTATTTTCGCTATATGATGTGTTTTTCCTGCCCTCTTGTGGACACATAGGAGAATGCTTCATGATGAAAGAAAACGGACCAATGGCAGATGGTGTTGTTTTTAATATGGAAGAAAAACCAGGCTTTCTACTCCAGAAAAGAGTTAGTCTCAGAATCCCACAGGACAAGTTCTACCCCGGCGGCCTATCAGGTTTCCATGAGTCAGAACTAACTCCATAGTCGTGACTTTCCTTTTTAGGTGTTAGAGGAACCAGCCTATAACACATCATCACGGGTTCTGTAGGCACCATTGTACAGCGCTAATAAGTAAGATTATAGTAAAGACTTAGAAATTATGAGGGATAGAAATAATGGCGTCAGACACGTTTTATGGGTGCATGCTCACTCACCTCCTGGAAGGCCATGACCTGAACAACCAGGTCCACACACAGCGTGGATAGGAAGTCGGAAGCCTGAGAGCTCCAGAACGGGTTTAAAGCTTAAAACTTAAACTAAAACTTTAAACTTAAAGCTTAAAACTCTTAAAACTGCTTTGAGGACATCATAGGAAAGGGATGTACAATGACAGGAAGGGGATGAGCTAGGGGTGTACACAGAAGACCAAGGGGAGGGACTAGGGGTATACATATGACAAAAAGGGCTGATCCCAGACTCAAATGTTGCAACCTAACCTTGATTATCCTTGGGTGGCCTTGACCTCCTCACCTCTCCTATGAGGCAGTAGTCTACTACTATCCATATCAGAAGGGAATGGGCCCCATTTGAGGGTGAGAAAGGCTATCCAGTCTGATTTCTCTGGACGGCTGATATAACCCTTAGGGAGAATAGCCCCTGACCTACGTGGGTTGACCTCCAAGTGGATAGTTGTATGCCCATGTAGCAAGCAGCTTAAGTTAGCCATATATTGGGGGGGAAACAACTTGGGAGAAATCTTTCTGTTGCCCACATTTAGGAATGTTTACATATTAGTAATTAATGAGAGGGGACAATGGCTGGGTCAGACACACTCAGCAGCTCCTATCCTCAGAGCCACCGCAATCGCTGTAACATACACACCTGTCTAGGCCAATACATCTTGGGGTTTTGTTTTGCTTCACACAACTTCACTACGTGTTATGTATATCATTCCATGCATGGCGACAATGTAAAGCAGAAATGTTTTGTTTTTCTGCTCTAGACAAGGATTGTGCTAAAATGCACTAACACCAGCTGAAGCACATAAGGAAGGATACAATGACAGTAGAAAAAGCACTAGACCACCGGTGGCGGCAGTGGTTGAGTGCGGGACTGTGGCCCGCGGGCTTGGCGGTTCAAATCCAGCCATGACTCTCAGGAGCAGTGCTGGGTAGCTCCCACGAACACCAGAGGGCAGTGATGCCAAAAAAACCCAAAGGAAAACAAAAACACACTAGACCAGTGGTAAGCAAACTCATTAGTCAACTGAGCCAAATATCAACAAAATAGTGATTGAAATTTCTTTTGAGAGCCACGTTTTTAAATATATACAGGAAGGTATATTGTTATTAGCTTCATAAGGGTATTCTTTTTTTCTTTTTTTAATTTTTATTTATTTTTTATGGGCATCACTGCCTGTGGTGGCTGTGGGTGCCACCCAGTGCTGCTCCTGAGAGCCGCCACTGGATTCGAACCGCCAAGCCCGCGGGCCACAGTCCTGCACTCAACCACTTACGCCACCGGGGCTCAGTCCAATAAAGGTATTCTTAACCATCCCAACATACCTTTCTCAATCCTCGACACTGTTAGGGGAGCCCGCCCCTAACGTATCATCATGGAGTCCGGTAGGCACAATTGTACAGTGATAATCAGTAAAGACGATAGTAAAGTCATAGAGAATATGAGAGCGAGAAATAATGGAGTCAGACACATTTCATGGGAGCATGCTCACCTCAAGCCAACTTGGTGGTCCACATAGAGAGAGAGAGAAAGAGAGAGAGAGAGAGAGAGAGAGAGAGAGAGAGAGAGAGAGAATAGGTGGAGAAGAGCATATGGAGAGAAGGAACTGGAGAGAGGGGGAGGTGAGGGAGAGGAGTTGGGGGAAGAGAGGCAACCAAGAGAGCTTCTTTATTGTTGACCAAGGCTTATACCAGTTGGGAGTGGGGGGTGATTACAGGTAATCACACATCACAGGAAGGTGTTGCACTTTAGGTTATACAGTAATAAGGGAGATGAAAGAGGAACATACACGCAATAGGAAGGGGAGGTGTTAGGGTCCCGCATGTGACAAGATGGGTGGACCCCAGATTCATGATGGTGGCCTAACCTTGATTGCCCTTGAGTTGGAGACTTGATTTCGCCAAAGTTTTCTGGGGAAGTGACCCCCCGTCCTAACAGCAAGGAGTCAGTCCTACCTGTTGTGGCAAACAGTGCCGTTAGGATGGTGGACCCTTCAGGGAGGAGATCTCTAAGCATCTGACCGCCCATCCAGTGCTGGCAAGCAGCTTCTAACATTTGGATAAGTTTGGGGAGAAGGATCTGGAGAATGGTCTTATACAATCCTCCAGGACACTACATCCTGTTTCACTCCACATTTCCTAAAATTAGTTTAATATAATTTTAAGTTTAAAGTCGTGAACTGTAGGTATATAGAATAAAACTTGATACCATGCTTAATAATGATATTATTTATTGATAAACTTAAATTCCTTACAATTTGTAGAAAATTAACTCATGGCAATGATTGACAAACACTAATGTGAACAATGGCTTTGCCTCTTCTGCGTACTCACTCTCCATTTCAATGACGAGCTTCAGCTATACTGAAGTTGATTATGCTAATCACCAGTTCCATAGCTTTGCAAATTTCTTCTGGAAATGTCAGTGCACAAAGTACTTCTGATGTATGAAGCAATAGTAAATTCCTTTTTTCTTTTATAATAGCAACAAAATCATTTCTTACGCTGGTCATACTTTTTGCCCAGTCTGTTGAAATTGAGAGAATTTTATTGAATGGAATGGAATGCTTTTCAATGCACTTAATTATAGTATTTGCTATGTCCTCTTCACGTGTTTGACCTTTAAGTGGCAATGATCCTAAACGTTCTTCTTTAGGACCTATAGATGAAATAAATCTTACAAAAAGTGAAACTTGTGCTGTATCATTTATGTCACAAGATTCATCAACTGCTATTGATAAAGCAGAAACCAATTTAAGATCTTCAACTTGCTGGCTGGTTATATTGGAAGACATTCTGACTTGTCTTTCACTGTTTTAGCAAACAATGGCAACTCTGATTTTTTTTAAGAATATCTTCTTTGGACTGAGCCCCGGTGGCGTCGTGGTTGTGCACGGGACAGCAGCCCACTGGGATGGAGGTTCAATTCCAGCAGTGGGGCTGGGCCTCCCACTCCCACCACCGGAGAGCAGTGATGCCAAAAAAAAAAAAAAGAATATCTTCTTTGTTCTTAAAATCCTGAATAACTCTTCCAATGCATTTATAAAACAACGTTGTATGTATTTGCCATCTGCATATGGTTTTCCTCTCTCAGCAATCTCTTGACTAATCACAAAACTTGCAAAATTAACAAAACTGCTGGAGGATTACATCCAGTGGCTAAATACAGAACTTGATTTTTCTTGAGTCTTCTGAAGTTCCTTCAGCTACTTTCTTCCTTGTGTCAACAAGAGGATATTTATGACACGGGTTTAGTTGTCAAATGTCTCTCCAAATTTGATTTCTTGTTATGCGCCAATTTTTCCTTACAAATGAGACAGGTAGGAAGGTCATATAAGTTTTGAATAAGCGCAAAAGTCTCGGTTCATTTAACTTTAAATTCACAGTTTTCACCTTCCGTTTTTCATTGCTTTTTCTTTGTAGCCATGTCAAAGGAGGCACCTATAAGAACGTCTTATTTTAAAATAAAGCCACCAGCACCCAATAATGTAAAGTGACCAGATTTTAACATTGGTGAAGTGGGACACCATTGATGGGAGGGGAGAGGGTGTAGAGGGGGGTATATTCCCTTCCCAGTCTTCAGCCATTCCCTGGCTTACCTTGCATTCTTTCCAAGTACAAAGGAGGTAACCGCTCACACTCATAGGTGGGTAAACACAGAGAAAGAGAAAATGCAAGTAGGACAGGATGTGACGAAAGCAGAAACTCTGGTCCCGGTTATGCAAGAACAGACACACCAGTCTCTGGGAGGAAGGTAGTTTGATACTATCAGACCTTATTGGCTCTAAGCAGGCTCTGGAGGGGCGGAGTGGAGTTCCTGAGTTCAGGTGGAATTTATCTAGCAAATATCATCCTTGAGGTTGATGCTTAAGAAGCACCAACACTGTAAGACATGAAAAAATAATCAAAGCGTATAAATTATCAAGGGTTGATGAGGGAGGGAGGGGACAAAATGAGGAGCTGATACCACGGACTCAGGTAGAAAGAAAACGGTTTGAGAATTGGTATTTTGCAGAAAATAGCTGCATTCATCTCCACACACGGAGCATCCTCCTACTTCAACTGGCATATTTTGACACCTTTTCGCTCTTGAGGAGTCCTGGGCGCATAATGGTTGCACTGATCCACAAGGTCCCCAGTTCCAAACCACCAGCCGCTCCGAGGGAGAAAGACAAGGTGTTCTACTCCAGTCCGCAGTTACAGTCCCAGAAATGCACAGCGGCAGGTCTACCCTGTCCAATAGGGGTGCTATCTGTTGGCGGGACAAGAAGGCAGTGATGTGGGTTGGTTTGTTTTTCTATTTTGCTACTCTTTGGGTGAAGACTGCTCTCTAGTGAAGAACGAGAAGAATGTTTCATGAAAGTGTAGCTCTTGTTTGTGCAGCAGTAACGAATGTTGCCGCTAATAGAGGTCACTGGGTCAAACACATCAGCCACTGTGAGGGCGAAAGGGGTGGCAGACTGCTCCAGCAAAGGCTCACCACCCTGGAAACACTGTGGGGACAGTTCGACACTGTTTTACAGTGTCAGAGGTCAGTCCCTAGGACAGGATACTGTATTTTGATCTTTTTTTTCTTTTTTGGGGGGCTGAGTGGGGGATGGGGAGGGCATCACTGCCTCTGGTGGTCGTGGGAGCTACCCAGCGCTGCTCCTGAAAGCCGCCACTGGATTTGAACCATCAAGCCGCAGTCCCGCACTCAACCACTTAAACCACCGGGGGCTCAGCCCTCTGTATTTTGATCTTTTATTAACACACCGAAGCCTAGAATTCACTACCTTGAGGATGATGCTTAAGAAGCACCGACACTGTAAGACATGAAAAAAATAATAAAAGTGTATAAATTATCAACGGTTGATGAGGGAGGGAACAAAATGAGGAGCTGATACCAAGGATTCAAGTAGAAAGGAAATGTTTTGAGAATGATGAGGGCAACAAATGTACAAATGAGTTTGAGTCGATGGATCGATTGTGATAAGGGCTATACGAGCCCCCAGTGAAATGATTTTAAAGAGAAGAAGAACCACCACAAACCCAGTCCGTCAGTGTAGTATGTGAGTGTTGCTGGATCTATACACAGTAGCAGAAACTAGATTCTCCTTAAGAAAGTGGACACTTATTAGTTGGATGATTTGACTGGGGATAGAGGGGCCATGCAAATAAGATGTAGAGATTCCCAAAGGAGGAATTGGCCAGTCTTTCCATCTCATTAGGCTTAAAATGAGTCATCACAGAGGTCGAAGGGGTACCTGACTGCCACCACAAAAGAAGAGCTAGGAGTGGACTCAGGGTCCCTGTGCTGAGAATCTCCTACACCCAGGAAAGAGCGGTGAGAGGCAAGGCACCATAACATCAGTGACAGCAAGAGACAATGAGAAATAGTGACCAAGAAACAGCAGGAGCAGGTGCCACAGAATCAGGAGGCCAGCAGGAGATGACACAGTGGGCTTCTCAGTCCACAGAGCCAGAAAGCTGAGAACCTTCCAGCAAGAGGCTTGCTAGCAGTGTCTCATTTTCCAACGTACAGATTGAGAGGAGTCTTGAGACTGAGGCTTCCTGACCAGTGAGGTGCCTCTGGACACTTGTTGGTGGAGCTAAAAGAGTTTTCTGACACTTGACTGAGCAGGACAGGGGGCGAGAGACCAGAGAAAGCACTATATCCTGATCCATCCCAGATTTGGAATGGTAATGGGTTATTTTCTTAATTAGCCCTGTCACTGTGAGTATGGTCTATGAATTCTATGAGGCCACAGCAATGAATTCTTGAACCCCGGAGAGATGTAGAAAAGATGACTAGGGTCAGAGTAGCGAAGAGGTTGGAGAGAGAACGAACTCCTACCTTCTGCCCCACAGGGAGCAGCCTTAAACTGCTGCTACCGCCGCCGATTTTTCCTCTGTGTGACATTAGAGATGGTCAGACACCCCCATCAGACAATTCTTACACCTGGTGACCTTCATACACAGCAGCCATTGGAACCAAATGGAGTCATTTGACCCATTTTGATGTCCCTTCTTTGCGTTGTATTCCCCCGGCATTTTATTAGGAACGTGTCCCAATAAATAACAACATTGGGCAAAATGTAGCAAAACTTGAGCCATCACCATCTTCAGCATTAGGCTTTTTTTTTCCTTTTCGCATCAGTGCCCTGGTGGGAGTAGGAAACCCAGCCTAGCTCCTGGAGAGCTGCTGCTGGATTTGAACCGTCAATTCCGTGGGTCACAGTCCCGCACACAACCACTGCGCCACCAGGGCTCAGCACCATCACCATCTAGAGTAAGGGAGGTCACACTTTTTCAGTACACGAGTTACTTATAAAATGATCACGTCAACATGATCTACCAACTACAAAAACGCAAAACGTGTATTTATCTAGTACATTTATTCATAAATGCGTTGAGAATTCTTTATGTGCACAATGTATGTTTATGGACCTTACATAACCACGTGAGTCCATATTGCACAACACAGTGAACTATGTACGTTTTTTGTCATCACCTGAGTTGACTCTGAGGACTTGCACTGAATGGAACGGGCCAGGGATGCTTACTCCGGACAGGAGCTGCTGACAGCCAGCCTCAAGCACACTTCCAAATGCTCCTCAGTCATTTGCGACCGACTAGTAGATCGCGATCAGCATATTGAGCACCCCGATCTAAAGATTACCATTAATACCCTGACCCACAGATCTAGCCAGCCCTAGTGATGCAGTGGGTAAAGCACTTGGACTGCCAATCACCAAGCCGGGCAGCCATATTGGCCACTCCTAGAGAAGCAGAGGAGGCGCTTTGCTCCTGCAACAACACCCAGCCGTGGACAGCTAGTGGAACTTTGTGCTACAGGGCCACTGACTCGGAAGTGGATCGCTTCATTCATCCCTGCCTCCCTTCATCCACCCACTTCATCTCCACCTTCCAGCCCAGCCAGCCCCCTCACCCTTGGTCTTTGACCAGCACATTCTCTTTTCTTGAGACCCTTCTCCCTCCTCCACCCCTCGCCCGACCCTGGCTAGAGCCTCCTCTTTTTCTGTGCTTGGACTGTGAATGAGACCCTTTCTGGCCTCTCTGGTAGCCTTTGACAGCTGAGCTCAGTGGCTTGTGTTTCGTGCCTGTCTTCGAGAAGTGGTGTCTTCTCCACTACCAGTCTGCCAAATCCTTGACCAGGCATAGAGCAGGTCAAGCAGTGAGGTTTGCTTTCTCTAGGGACATGTGGGGCTTCCCCCCACTCCCTGCAGAGAGGACTGTTCTGAGCACTGGAAGAAGGTAGACAGCCTGCATGACATGTACTCACTAGATGCCAGTAGCATCCACACTCCAGATGTGACAACCAAAATTGTCCCCAGGAATGGGGCAGCGCGCACGCACTCGTGCACACCCCAGGGCACGCAGGCGCACAGCCCGCAGGTGGCTCAGGTGCTGTCTGCCTTCTGACACAATTTAGAGGACGTTTTCCCATCAAGCTAGACTACTTGATTCTGTAATAGGAAACTCTCATGTAACTTTACACCCCGCAAAAAAAAAAAAACGTTTTTATTGATCTGTAATGAAGGGCAACGGCAGAGGAAAATGAAACAAACGCGGGGGAAACAAAGAAGGAGAGAACCAAGTTCAAGCTCTGTGAGACAAGGAAAAGCAGTCCTGCATTGGAAACCTTCCTAAGAAAGTTCTACACCCATCTCCATTGGCAAGCAGCATTTACCGTCCTGGTCCCCTAGCACTGTCAGAACAAAGCACTACCACATGGGGTGGCTTTAAAGAATAGAAATTTATTTTCTCACAATTCTGGAGATTACAGGTTCGAAGTCAGGGTGTTGGCAATGCCTCGTTCTCTGTTGGCTCTAGAAGAAGATGTGTTTTTGTGTTTTATGGGGTCTGAGAGCCCCAGGAATTTCCTCTGGTTTATACATGTGACTCTGCACATCTGTTCTACCCTTTAATAAAACAGTCCCTCAGGAGGGATTGCAACTGGGACTCACCTGACTCGAATATGATTTAACTGATCCTATCTTCAAAGAAAGGCCCCATTCCCTGCAACAAGGTTGTATTCACAGGTACAGAGGGGTTAAGCCTTCAATGTATCTTTTGAGGAGACACAAATTATATCATCTTTTTCCAAAGGCACTTTTCTTGGCATGTCCATTTTAGGAGAAAACGAGGTGGGGTTTTCAGACAATCTGTGGTCATAGAGCTGGGACACGATCAGAAAAAGGCCTCCAATCACCAGCGAAGAGCCACCAGTCCAACCGCAAAACATGGCGCTGCCGTACTTCCACTGAGGTGCATAGGTGGTGAACTTGGGACTCCAGAACTTCTGCACTGTGACGTGAGCCACATAGGACACGGGCACTAACGTGCTGATGCCGGCCAGGAAAAAAAAAGCTCCTCCTGCAATGTTCATGCTTCGATCAAAAGGGCTCCCCAGGTGGCCCCAGTACCTCAGACAGGTGAGTCCAGGAATGATGGTCAGGAATCCAAACGTCCCAGTCGCCCCTGCAAGGCACATGAGGACTCGGGCCATCCGAATGTCCGTGGAGAGTTCCAGTAGGTTGGTGTAGGCCTTGCATATGCTGTCACCGGGATCTTGACTCACGCATGCTTCCCACAGGCCCAGCATGAATGTCTCCTTCTCCAGAAACTCCGAGGAGAAAGTCAGCCACTGGGGCAGGAAGAGCGTGATCAGGGAACACACGTGGCCAGCCATGGCCACCAGGAGCCCGGCGTACTGGATGAAGCAGAGTCTCCTGCTCCTCATTTTGCTCCCTGCTTCCAGGTAATTCTGAAGAGCCGGGTCTCTCACAGGAGCATCGGGGCTGGCTCCTCAGATGGGAATCTGGCAGTCTTGGCCGCGCTGGTCCAGCCCGGTTACAAGCCTGCATTTACGCCCTCCTTGCCTAATCAGAATGTGGCTGCTTATTAGTCCTCAGTCACTGGGCTGCGATTGTTCCCCCGTAATTCATGCAGACACATGCATACCGGGAGCAGGGATGGGAGACCCGCAGCCACCGCAGGGCCGGATGGGTGGCCTCACAGGCTGGGGCACATACCATGACTGCTTGTCTATGGGAGTCTAGGGTTCTGTTTGCAAAAGACTTTTGCAATTGTATTCTCCAGAAGTCAGCCACACAGCGTGGGGGCTCGTTGGGCATGAGGGTTCTGAGAGGTGGTTTCAAATGGGCCTCTGGGCCTTTTCCCTCCTGGGCTGTGCTCGGCCCGGCCTGTCTCTTCCAGGCTTTGGTATGTGCTTTCATCAGACCTGACCCCGCCTCCGCAAGACACCTCCAAGCACCTGCCCTCCCATTAAAAAGAGAGATGGGGATCGCCTTCAATTTAGACAGAGAAAGATGACTTGTCTCTCCAGGCTCATCGTGACTGAAGGCAAAGGGAAAGCCTCCAATAATCCCCCGAGGGGTCCAGGAGAATGTTTCGGGTCCCTCCTCCCATGTACTCCACAGCAGCCAAGCTCAGCCTCTCGGCTTTCCGACGTCCTTTCCATTCTAGAAGTCTCTCTAAATGACACCTTCTCCAAAAGATGCTTCGGAGGCCATTCCACCCTCTGGGTTGTCTTTCCATAGGGCTCACTTCCCCTTTGTCACATTTTTTTTCTTCAGAATATTGGGGTTTGTTCACACACCCGGGTCTGCTCTGTGAATCCAAAGCAGACCATTCCTCTCCTTTAAACATGGTGGTGATAATGGGGGGAGCATGTGCACATCTTCTCCCCTCTCCTGTGTGTGTCTGAAGGTCTGTTGCAGGCATCCCTCTCGTCTCACACACAACACTGAGGTAACACAGGCAGAAGGGTCTGGGTGCAAGTAAGTTGCACTCGACTACTAAGCTAAAGGTAGCTTGTTCGAACCCACCAAGTGACTCCATGGAGAAAGGCCTGGTGACCTGCTTCCATAAAGGTTGCAATCAAGTACACCCTTTGGATCTCAATTCTACAGTCTAAGGCATGGGGTTGCCGTGAGTCAGAATCAAGTAGACAACAAATGCTGTTGTTCTTGTTGTTTACTTACCCGGAACTTTCCATATTATTTGAGACTTGGATGGCAAAAGGATTGGTTGTACCAAGACTCTTTGGAAGCTCAAAGATGGTCTACAGTGACTATAAGTTCTACTTAGGAAAAATTGCTGGAGGGACTCATGGTAAGGGCATCTAAGAGTCTTGCCAGTGTCACGAGAAGGAATAGAGCTCTCCAGGAGCCTGGGCACCATGCCCACACTCTTTCTCCCCAGAGAGGGGCAGCCACTGTCTTCGACCCCACCAGGGAGCCCATTGTTAGTGGAAAGGAAGTCCAATCCACCAACAAACTCCTCTAGTTTCCACTGAGTTTGAGGGTATGGGTCCATGAGCAATCCGGAAGGGAATCTCACTGCACAGTCAGCCTCACCCACCACTGGGTTAGTCACCAGGATCAAGTAGAGTTCTGTTTCCTCTCTCTTCTAGAGTGAAGTAATTCATAGGATATCTCTCTCTCTCTCTCTCTCTCTCTCTCTCACACACACACACACACACACACACACACACACACACACCTCCTCTTTCTTCCAGAGAAAAAAAGGGCGAGAAAAAAAAAGACTCCTTCTCAAGCTGCTGAGAGGAGGCAGCATGTGAAGGGTGTCATTACCACACACCCAGTCTTCATTCTTGGCGCATAGGTATAGCTGAAAGGGTGGACCGCAGCCGACAAAAGGACATGCAGGTGTGATTCTATCCGTAGCTTGAACAGGATGCCCCAATGCTTCACTCCAACACAGAGGACAAACAGGAATGCCAGCGAGGTCTGAGATAATAGCCAACCTAACCATTATTGTATATATTTATTTTTTGGGGGGGGAGGCATCACTGCTCTCAGGTGGTGGGAGTAGGAGGCCCAGCCCCAGTGCTGGAGTTGAACCTCCGTCCCAGTGGGCCGCAGTCCCGCGCACAACCACTACGCCACCGGGGCTCAGCCCGCCACCCTAACCATTATTGGCTGAGGTTGGAACGCAACTGGTCATGTGTTTGTGGTTGCATTTCAGTGCGGTAACAAACAGATGTGACATAATGTTTGAATTGTCTTCATTTGTGATTGATATTTGATTTTTAAATATACAATTCAATAGTTTGAGCATATCAAGATCCAATCAGTTCTAGAACACTTGCTTCCTTCTTGCACTCATTGTTAGAAGTTTACCCTTTTCCCTCCAACCTCCCCTGATGTACCCCCAAGAAGCCGTTCATCCCGTGACAGTCTTTACCACTTCTGGATTTCATTTTCTGGAAAACATCTAAAATGTCCACTTTTGACATTTCCAAGTGGCATGAAATCCCTCACCATGTTCAGTAACCATCACCACAAGTTGTTTCCAAACTTTTCATCACCCCAAACACCCAAATCCTTAAAACAGTCATTCTCTCTTCCCTGATGACCCCCGACCCCTAATCATTCATCTGCTTTATATTTCTATGCATTTGTCTTTTCTAGCTACAAAGGGTCTTGTAATAAGAGTTCATAGAAAAATTTAGTGGAAAGATCATGGATTTTCCCCCCAGCAACTTTTTGAAGCTTCCTCATATTTCAATTAAGTGGGGCCTGACGGTAGTTTTCCTTTTGTGTCTGGGTGATGATTACATTGAGCCCGTATTTCATGCACGCTTCCTTGCTCGGATGGGACATACTCAGGGAGCCCGGGCATTTGAGAGGCAGGGTCAGGGCTCTATACACACCCTAGTTTGTTTCATCATTAATTTGTTTGCCACAAGAGAAAAGTGGGTCATCACAGGGTTGAGATCACAACATTCTTTATGACAAGCAAAACTGTGAACTGGTGTCCCTCGTTGCTAGTGGCTCTGCCTGGACTCCAGCCCAGGAGAAGGAAAATTATGTGGAGCAGATAGCAAGACCACATGCCACCAGTCAGACCCTCATCTCTCTGCCCCAAGGAGTCATCGCGAGGCCAGGGCCAGGGCAAGGATGGTCCAGGCCCCCCAGGTGGCTCAGTCATTTGACCAGCCCTGTGTCAATCAGAAGTGCCAGTTCTCTCCATGCCTGGTTAGTGACCTGGTTCAAATCCAGACTCAGAGGCAGGCAAAACTCCCTTCTGTGCTGAAGATCTGGCCAGGAGTTCTTGCCAAGCCACTGTGACTGCCATCATGTGTACAGCCCTCAAGCCCCCTAGCTCCACTCAGAGCCCTGACTCGCTGCCTCTCACAGACTTTACTTGACTGGATGAGATTGCAGGCAATTCTCTCCTCTGTGGTGCTCGCTCACCATGACCCACAGTGACCCAGGCCCTTCAATTAGTGCTAGGACTTATATCCAAGCACCAGTGACCGCTTTAAAGAGATTGGGGGCTCTGGCCGATTATGATTTAGATTCAGTTCTTCCAAGTTTAACTTTTTGGGGGGCCTGCCTTTGGTTAGTTAGCTGCTGTCTTGTGGGCCTCAGACTCAGGACAAGCCCATGTGCAGTGAGATCACACCGTCTCTGTCCCCAGGAGGAAAAGACATCCCCAGGGGCCCTGACCACAGGCCACTCCCCTTCTTCCTTTTTCTTCCCCATTGGGAACTCCAACCTGGAGAACACCTAGAAAGGGCCAACCTGCTAGGAGAATTCCAGCCTTGGGACTTTTACTTCAAAGGGGGAAGAAGCTGGAAGACTGAGCCATATCATTCCAATATTTTGGTCAAATTTTCCTAGCAATTGCCCTTGGAGTATGCTAGGGTGTTTTTGGAGGGGGATGAGGAGGAGGAGGGAGAGAGGGAGGATGGACTCATAAACTGTGTTTCTTCAAAAGCGAGAAGGCATTTTGAAAGACAGGCTGCTCAATATGACCCCATCGCTCAAATGCTTTGAATGGCTCACGGGTTTAAAAACACTCCAGCTGTTGTTCGTCCTTCCAGCCTCTGACGTTTGTTCTGCAGCCCTGATGGGCTAGGTGCCAACGGAGAACCAGGGAAAGCAAATGGCAGAAAGATGGAGGTCAGGGCGTGCAGCCAGAACTGGTGAACACATCAAGGGAAGCTTCTGGATCGATGACTCGATGCCAGGCGACTGGAGTGAAAGGAGTGGGGGGCACGTGGCAGCGGCAGGAGATGAAACACAAAAGGTTTGTTTTGCGTGATTTGTTTCTGCAGTGGGAGCAGAGCACCCACACTGGATTCGCCTTCAGGCAGCAGTTGAGATGGGGCCTGGGGCCTTCTGCCTCCCCGTGTGAAGAAATGAAACTGCATCCAGAGCAGAGGCGGGGAGCAGGTGGACACGGGGTGCCAGGAAGCCACTCCAAGGTGTTGCTAGCCCAGTGTGACAGTCTTGGCCCCAGAAAGAGTTGCATTCTAAATTCTTCCCGTGAGCCCTTGGGCATCAACTTAATGGCAGAGATATTTTTTAAAAAAATCATTTTATTGGGGGTTCATAAAATTCTTATCACAATTTCTACAGTGCCAGGAACCTGGAGTACTGCTGTTTGGGGCAGACGGGAAGCCCAAAAGGGAGAACCAGTGTCAAGAAAGCCGCAGAAGCTAGGGGGTGGACTCAGGCTGACTTTGGTGGATGTGGTTTCAGTGGCCTGTAGACACTCTCTCGGGCCAGTGTCCTAAGCCTCTTTTAGTAACTTGTAGCCTCCAGAATTTCGAGAAAATAAATTTCTGTTCTTTAAAGCCACCCCATGTGGTAGTGCTTTGTTCTGGCAGCGCTGGGGGACCAAGACGGTAAATGCTGCTTACAAATGGCGTATGGGCGCAGACCTTTCTTAGGAAGGTTTCAAATGCAGGACTGCTTTTCCTTGTCTCACAGAACTTGAACTTGGTTCTCTCCTTCTTTGTTTCCCTGGGGTTAGCTTCATCTTCCTCTGCTGTTGCCCTTCATTACAGATCAACAAAAACGTTTCTTCGGGCTGAGCCCCGGTGGCGTAGTTGTTGTGCGCGGGACTGCGGCCCCCTGGGTCGGAGGTTCAAATCCAGCAGTGGGGCTGGGCCTCCTACTCCCACCACCGCAGAGCATTGATGCCCCTCCCCCCCCCCCAAAAAAAAAAAAGTTTCTTTCGCGGGATTTTCCTATTACAGAATCAAGTATCCTAGCTCGACGGAAAAATGTCCTCTGAATTGAGTCAGAAGGCAGACAGCACCCGGGTCACCGGCGGGCCGTGCGCCTGCGTGCGCTAGGATGTGCACGAGTGCGCGTGCGCCACCCCATCCCGGGCGTTTCCGTCTAAGGAAGAGCAGCTCCTGGCGGCGGCGGATGGTTTCACAGTCTGTCTCTGCTGTGCGCACACGACTGGGAATGGGCCAGGTGAAAGGGCCAGCCTGACCTCCATCAGCAGCGCGGGAACACGAGGAAGGGAGGAAAATCAGTACCAGGAATCCTCCTGGGAGCGCGCACAGACGCTATATTCACCATTAGAAAGGTTGAGATCCACTGATCTGGAACTTTCCCGCTTCTATCAAAAGCTCACTTAGTCGGAGCACCTGCTGAATGACGATGCAATTTTAAACTCAACTCTCGTGTATTTCGGAAGCTGTGGCGAAGAGGAGTCCAACGCAGCCGGCAACGCCAATAACACCAAGGCTTGTGGAAAATCAGGAGGTGCGTTTTGTAGATCATCAGCGTCCTCTAGGCCGCACTGAGCAACGTTCCGAGTCTTGGGCTTGACGTAGACGTACTCCTATTCTCTGCGAGGGAGGGCCTCGGCTCTGCCACATACTGGGATTGGTCTTCTGCAACTGAGGAGTGACAGCTCTTCGACCTGCATGGAAATGCTGTGGGGGCCCTTCTTTGGGGACACATAGACTCTAAAGGTGAGGAGAGTCAGCCTGCAAGCCCCAGAGATCTCTGGATGACCTTGAACATGTTGCTGACCGGCCCAGCTCCAGAAGGTCACCCTGACTACGCTGCTGCTTCAAATGACTGAACTCCTGAAGTGCATGATATGTTCGTTATGGGCCAACAGAAGCATTTTTCAAGGAGTGCTGGAGGGCCAGCCCTTGAAGCCCTGGGCTGCTGCTGAAATGCGGCCACTGAACCCACGAGCAGCTCTTCAGCAGACAGTTGGGACCGTCGGCTTCATGAGACTAAACCCAAACCTCAAAATGGAACCCACTGTCATGGAATTACTCCCAGTCCCTTACCCACTGGCCAGCGGTTCAAAACCACTACTGTCTCTATGGGAGAAAGACTGTTCCCGTTAAGAGTCCGTCTTCTTTGCTAGCCACAGGGGGCAGTTCTACAAGGGGCAGTTCTGTGCGTCTGAGCCGGGAGTGAGTCTTGGTTTTCCACCCCATGTACGTTTTCCTGAGGTGCTAAATTTTAACAGGAGCACCTGCCAGCCTCGCCCTTACCCCTCGGAGCTGCTGACGTGCAGGTGAGCAGCCCAGTGCTTTCCTTGCGGCACGACCAGGGCCCTTTCCCTACAGACCGCAGCCTGGGAACCACGCAGCTGTGGCTCTCCTATGACTGGGTGAGCCAGCACGGCCGGAATGGCAGCAGGTGTGTTTGAAATGCCAAGTTTATGCTTTGGGGGCTCACAGTGCCCTGGTGGGGGCCCTTAGGAATGTGTTCAGATGGCCACAGAAAGCTCCCTGAATGGCCATCAACCAAGATCCCCTGCCCCTATTCTGCCCCCTCTCCTGTGCCAACTGGATTGGCGATATGGCCCAGGTAGCTCTGGGCTATACAGTGGCTGTGTGCTGTGAGGTTGATGCTGAGTCAGCAAGACCCCAACAGGACACAAGAGCTGCCCTGTCACCTCCAAGACTGAGAAAACCAAGTCTTTTCCATCCTGGAGTGGTGGGGCACTCACTCTGTTGGCCTCTCAGAGCTCTCCACCAGGCCTGCGCTGAGCAGCACTGGGCTGGGCGACGAGTGAACGAGTTGTGCTCCATCTGACTGCATGGCATGCCGCATGCTCGTTTGGCTTTCTCATGAGGGGCACACAAGGCAGAAATGATGAGGTGCCTCTGCCAGTGGGACTCTGACCATGGGTATCCCTGGAGTGGTGTGACGAGGTCACAGAAAGCTCATGAGCCATTGCTTTTAAGGAACAAAAATAGGATTTCTTCTGGTTCAGAAGACCCAATTCAGGGCAGCACCTGGCCTCTCTCCAGCTTCTGTCCCCATCTATGGGAGGTCTGCACTGGGGCATCGAGCTCCCGATACTCCTGCTGCCTCAGCTCCTTTTACATGGCAAGGAGGGGGGGGTGGTTGTTAGACACTGAATCGATGTCATTAAAAAAGACAAAGAAAAACCATATTGGTGGTACAGCCACCAAGCCAACAAAATAAATAAACTCACTGCCATCAAGTCGATGCTAACTGACCCTGTAGGACAGAGTAGTATGCTCCTGTAGGTTTCTGCAACCCGGTGATGACACAGGGGACCACCCCACACAGCAGCAGTCACCTGAGACTGCACCCCAAGCTTTCTAGTCTCTCCATTTCCTGGCAGCTTCAGATCTGAGAAGCAAACGCAGAAATTAAACCTGGTATTCTCAGCTGGTTTAACTGTTGGGTACTTGTCTCCATTTAAACCACAGGGTCCCTCTTTACTGATGCTATTTTAAAAGATACCTCACCCCCCAATCAGCTGCTCTTCACTCCCACCAATCTGCTTCAGAGCAGACAAGACACCTGTCCATCCCATAAGCTGGAAGAGTTTACTGTTACTCTCCAGTTGTTCTCACCAAGGATTTTACACATTCTATAGGGAAGAAAAATAGGAATGTTGGCCAAGGTGCTGCCTAGCCAGCAATGATTTCCATGCACTTGAAACAACAACAAAAACCCACCACCAACATAAAACCATAAACCGACTCACAAGCACCCTGTAGGACAGCATAGAACCAGCCCAGGCAAGTTTCTGAGACGGTAACTGTTAACGGCGGTAGGAAACCCCGCCTCCCCCCCCCCCCCCCCCCCCCCCCGGGTCAGCTGGTGGTCTCCAACTGTTGGCCTTTGGGATCGCAGCCCAACACCTAACCACTGGGCCACCAGGGCTCTTTAACACAGGAGCCTAAAAATCTCTGGGTGGTGCAAACAATCGCGTGCTTGACCACTAAGGCCAAGATTGGAGGTTTGAGTCCACCCAGGGCTACCTGAGAAGCAGAAAGACATGACAATCTATGTGCACAAGTCGAACCACTCATTACCCATGGGCACAGCACTCGTGACATGCAGAGGATGGCTACGGGTTGATGTCAACTTGAAGGCACCTGGTGTGGTGTGAACTCCATGTTGGTGACAGCTCAAAGGAGAAGAGTGTGGCCCTGGGACCACAGAGCTGGAAGCCAGACAAGTAAGAGGCATCCAGGTCTGAGACCCCAGGTCCAGAAGCCTAAAGGGATCTTCATCCAGAGGGCACTGACTGGCGTAGGGGGCAGGATACACCAGGTGTCATGTCCTCACTGCTTCCAGACTCCACACATCTCCCTCCACTGAAGCAAGTGACCCTCTATGTGACTCTGTCCAATACCCCACCAGAGTCCATTCCAACTGATAGCAATGCCCTATAGGCCTTTCCAGGCTCTAAGTCTTGATAAGAACAGACTGCCTCCTCTTTCCTCCAGAGCGGCTAAGGTGCTCAAACTGTCACTCTTTTTAATTAGAGACTCAAAGTCTAGCCCACAGTCCCTGGGGCCTCTCCCTTGGACAATAGGTTAAAAAACAGTTGCCGTTGAATCGACCCTGAATTGTGCCGCCCCAGTGTGTCAGAAAAGAACCATCCTGTACCAGGTTTGCAGTGACCAATTTTCCAGAAGTAGATGGCCAGGCCTCACTTTCAAGGCGCTGCCTGATGGACTTGAATTTCCACCCCTTAGGTTGGCAGCTCAGCACCCAGTCACTCCTGGTGGCAGGGCAGCAGAGATGTCCTCAAAGGTGTCAAAAACACCTTTGCGCCTGGGTTCCTGTTCTCAGGCATCTGCCACAGACACACGAAGGGCAAGCCCAGAATGGCTCGCCTGCCCCAAGGGAGGGGGCGTGTGGAGCGCAGCCTAGCCTACACCAGCCTGCAGACCTATAGACTCAAGAGCCCAACAGACACTCTGCACTTACCTCACTGGGATCTGGTGTTTGTTACGCAGCCTTATTGCAGCACAAGCTAACTGCTACAGCCTGTGCCCCGAGTACAACCGGGTCAGCCTTAACAGGATTGGCAGTGAGAGTGCTCCACTGCCACACACTGCTGCACTGAATAGAAAACTCACTCCATGGTTGAGGGCCCAGGCGCATGGTGGGGAAACGTCACACTTTTAAAAGACGGAGTATGAGTCAATCAGGCACTCTGCTTCACGCCAACAATTTATTACTTTGTTACAATCAGGCAAGAGAATCTGTTGATAGGGACATGGCAAGTGTCAAGCATGAAATCTGTTCACGTTGTCCACACTGTGGGCTGCAGAATGCTCAGGCAATTTCCAGAGGAAAACTTTGCTCAGAGGAGGCTGGCTCCCCAGTAAGCTCAGACACTTGGAGCTGAGGAGCTGCCCTGCTCCAGGAAGCTGGGAGAGGCCTGAGCACCAGGTGGTTGGTATTTGCAAGGTCAGACGGATCTACAGAGTATGAACCTTGACTTCCAGGAATCTCTGGGCCCAGACGACCAGACATCGACGTGGCACTGAGTGGTAGGGCGCTGGTGATGAAATATGCTTTGGGAAGAGGATAATAAAGTCATATATATATATATATATATATATATATATATATATATATATATATATATTCCACATCAGAAGGCTGGAGTAAAAAGAGATTCTATTACAGATCACACACAGCATCAGGATGGTGACAATACCACATGGGTTGGGGGACTCGGGGGTCACAGGTGAAAGGTTCCAAGTTTTGTCCTCACCTAGCTCATATCTGCTCTGGAGAGAGCCTGGAGCTTGGGGACAGTCTGCTCCATCTCTCCGTATGTGACCAGGCCACACAGCAAGTGGCTCAGGTGGGTGGCAAGGATGGGGAGCAGGGTTGCTTCGGGATAGAAGGTGCTGGCTTTGGAGGCAATGCCAACAAGTGAAGAGCACTCGGCGCTCTGGCCTGGGAGGCTGCTGCTGCTGCTGCAAAGGGACAGGCGGCGCTCACCTTCCCCGAGGCTCCCTGGTGGAGGTGGGGGGGCGGGAAGGGGCAGGTACGCGCATGTCAGCCCACAGCTGTGGCAGGCAGTGCCCATCCCTGCCCCTTACAATTGGGTATGCTCTGGCCAGGCCATGCTCCCTGTGAACCCATGGGTGCCAACCCACCTGCTGGTCACCTTCTTTATGTGAATAAGGGGGCTGAGTAAAATGATTCCTTACTACATAACCGATGTCCTAATATGACCTACACAGGAAGGCATCCCAGGGACTCAATCACCATGAACCATGCATTTAACTGGATGGAAACTTCTGAAGAAACACATCGGTCTCCCAGCGTCAGATGACATCAGGACAAGATCCACCTGCAGGAGGCTGAAAGTCTTGCTCCGTGCATCTGCCATGCCTGGGTGCTCTTTGGTGAAGGTCTAGTCAAGTCTTCCGCCCATTGCCAGGCTGGGCCCTTGGTGTTTTTACTGCTGCGCCTGGAACGTTCCTGATACTCTCAGGAGACAAGCCCTGTCAGACTGCGGTTTGCATGTTCGTTCCTGCAACTGTGGCTTCTCAATTGGGCAGGGCAGTCATTAGGGGTTGCAGTGTTTCTACTCTAAAACTCGCTCTGGAATCCCGGCATTGCCAGCAATCCGAGGGACACCCAGACTCTCAGGGCTGTGCCAGAGCAAGATGGAGCTTGGTGCTGGTCTGGCTCCCAGGACGGCCCCTGGAGACCAGAGGGCGGGTTCCGACCAGCAAAGGAATGTTCTCAGAGAGCAAGGTCACAGGTGTGGGGAAGCAACAAAACTCAGGGAAGCAGCCACACACAGAACAGGGGGCAAGGACATAACTTAAACGTATCAACTTGGTCTCATGAAACAAACATCCAACAAGCACAGTGACACTAGACACACATTTCTGACCCATGTCATTAGCTTGGCGGGAAACGTCCTCTGAATTGTGTTGGATGGCGGTGAGTACCCCAACCTGTCTGCTGCCACCGCGTGCGTGCGCCTGCGCCACCGCATAGCCCGGGGGCTTCCGTTGGAGGAAGAGTAGCCCCTCGCAGCGCTGTTTGTTTCACAGCTGGCTTTAGCCAGTAGGATATGTTCCATTAGCATCTTGGGCGCAGGGTGGAGCGCGCTCAAATAATAGAGGGGTGAGTGTGGCTTGCACGCACGCCACCGCTGGAGCAGGCGCAAAACCCACGTGGTGACTGTGGGCCCCCCAAGGGACAGGCTGGACACCCCCAATTGTCGGCACAGCATTTGAGACCAGTGGACAGCAGACAGACCTCTGGGCGCCCACAATGCCCTGGGGAACGGAACAGTGATATAAAGCATCCAACAAACAAGGGGTTATTGCTTTCCTCAGCCGCCTTGCGGGGTGCCTGCCGAGCGGCGGTGCTGACCCCTCCCCGCCCACCACCGGCTCCTATTTGGCGCGCTCGGGCGGCAGGCTGTCCAGCAGGCATTTGAGCTGCTCTTCGCCGAGGTGGATCTTGTCCTCCAGCTCCCGCTGTTCGATGATGAGGGCCGACTTCATCTTCACAAAGTGCTTGTGGTCTGCCAGGCTGTCCTCGCTGAGGTAGCTGGCCAGGATATCGGACACGACGCGCTCCCGCCGGTCCAGGTTCTCCTTGAGCTCCTTGGCGTCGGCGTGCTGTTGGGTCAGGACCCTCTGCTTCTCCAGCAGCGACTGCTGTGGGGACAGAGATGCAGAGTCAGGTGGGACCACGGCTCCAGAAAATGGCTTACACAGGTGCTGCCCCGCTGCCTCAGGGACCCTGGGCACCCCTGCTTGGAGGGCCAAGGTGGGACCCAAAGCGCTTGGCACAGCGCACCCCAAGTCCTCAGGTGTATGGTGCAGGCGGAGTTCACCTTAGGGTGGCTGCAGGGGCCCACTGCAGCATCTGGTCCACCCCAGCACCGCTCTGACCCATGGGGTTCCTGAGTAACAACCTCCCCCCCAACCAAGTCTTTGGGGTCAGTAAACAGTCAACCTGCTCAGCTGGCGACCCAAAGGCAGGTGGTTCGAACCTGCCCAGGGTTTCAGGAAGAGTGTACGGGCATAACTACTTTCAAGTCTGTGGCGCCTGGTCCTGCCCGGACACAGAAAAGGCTGCCATGCCGTGAATGCCGGCCAGCTGGCCCTCTGACCTCCCGAGGCTAGCAAGAACGGGGCAGGGTGGGCCCAGGGCTATGACACTGGCTTTGACACAGGCCTGGAGAGGAGTCTGTGGGCGAGCCTGGAGGTTGAGGCCTATAATCCCTCATTTATACCGTGACACCCCTCTCCCAGCCCCGCTCAGCTCCAGCCACTCAGTGACCACCGGGTGGGTGCCCACGCTGATGTGTGGGTAAAGGAAAGTTAGAGAAAGGACCTGCCTACGAGAAGACCAGATCAGGGATGGCCAGGGGAAAATAAAAATGTCTAGGGGAGCCGCAGCTCCTCCTGAAGACGGCTTTTCCTTCAAGGAGGGCGGTAGTCCTAGGTTGGGCATATGATATGGGCTGAATTATCCACCAAAGGATGGCAGTTCAAACCCACCCAAGGGCACCTCCTTAGTAAACACTCCCGACGGCCTGTGTCCGGAAGGTCACAGCCTCCAAAACACATGGCGTTTCCCCTCGTCAGACTCAGCCACGCACCACGCCGAGTCCTGCTCCACCCAAGGATATCTGGTTTTCCCAAAGGGAGGCCTGGCTTTCTGAGAGCACCTTGCAGGAGGGCAGGCTGTGCGGAACCGACCGGGATGCCAGGGCGCCACCTCTCAGGGGCCGCTCGCCCTCCCGCCCAGTGCACCAGCGCGCCGCGTAAGGATACCCACCGCGTAAGGATCTCGCCCCGCCCCCCCGCCCCCGCATAAGGATACCCCCCGCGTAAGGCCCCCCCCCCCCCCCCCCCCCCCCGCGTAAGGATACCCGGTCGCCAGGAGCAGCATTGTCGTCCAGGTTATTGAGCGCGTTCTCCACGCGTGCCAGGCGGCCTGACAGGGACAGCAGAAGGTTGACCACTTTGTCCAGGTCCCCGACGAACATGCGGAACTTGTCGAACTCGTTGGGCTTGCAGACCTCCTTGGCGATGGCCTCCATCTCGTCCCCGAGTGCGTTGTTGGCCTGGATGTCCTCCAGCAGGGCCTTCCGGGCTTCCCGCAGCACCTGCAGCTTGCGCCCAATGCTGTTGATGAGCTCCTGCTGTGCGCGGGCCAGAAAGAGGGCAGTCAGGCTCCCCAGCACGCACGCCACCCCCTGGGGAGAGCTCCTTCTACAGCATTTACAGAAAGGAGCCCTCGGCAGCGCTCCCAGAGGTTGCCGGTTCTAACCCACCGGCATCCCTGGAGGGTCAAGGTGAGGCTAGTGTGCTTCCATAAAAAACACACCCGTAGAAATCCACGGGGGCGGTTCTACCTCTGACGGGTCACTGTGCATTAGATGGACTCCACAGGAGTACTAGGGCTCCAGGCTTTTATAAGAAAGGATTAACACAACTACAACATCCAAACAAGCAACCAGGTACCCAGGAGCCGGCCCCAAGTCCTGGGGACCTGGGTGTGTCTGAGAAGCTGCCTGGGTCACGTTTTGGAAACAGGCTCCAGGCCTGGCTTCTGAGGCACCTCTGGTAGACTTGAAGCTCTAACACAGGGGTCCTCAAACTTTTTTAACAGGGGACCAGTTCACTGTCCCTCAGACCACTGGAGGGTTGGACTATAGTTAAAAAAAAAAAAAAAACTAGGAACAAATTCACTGCAGGCCTGGGATAAGTCAGCTGCTAAGCAGGACAGGCAGCGGCAGCAAAAACACCCGGCGGCTGGATAAATGTCTTCAGTGGGCCACATGTGGCCCGCGGGCCATAGTTTGAGGACGTTCTAATCTTTCGATTAGTAACTGAGGATGCTTAACCCTCAGCAGCCCCCGCACCTCTCAAAGGTACCAGACTCAGTGCTGCAGAGTCAATGCAAACTAAGTCACCTCACGGGACAGCCAAGAACTGGCCTCTGGGGTGTCCAGCATCGTCATGGAAGCACAGGGCCAGAGCCTTCTCCCCAGGAGTGGCTGGTAGATTTGAACCGCTAACCTGTCTGTGGGCAGGTGAGTGGTTGTCCAAGGACTGGGAACCAGGTGATGACTCATGGGGCTCGTGGCTGTCACAGTAGAACTGGGTTCCTCGGGCCTTCCAAAGACAGGCTTTTTGGAAGTGGATCAGCACATTGTCCATTCGAGGCGGTCAGATTACCAGCATTTTGAGAAAACAAATATGCACCGGTATGCCGGCCACATCCGCTTAGATGGAGCGGCAGGCATGGCCCATTAGTGGTTCTGCTGGTTCATTCTGTTCCAACCCTGTAGAACCCATGTGACACCTACATGCTTCACACTGGGACAACTTGTCTGTTCAGACACAAAAATCTCGGATCAGACACCAAATGTACGACCTAAGAAAAGTTCCACAGAATGGGGGATAAATGGCTTCCAGAGTCCTAACAAGAGACCTGTGATATTTGGGAAAAAAAACAAAAACCTTTTCATTTATCAAAAAGGATCTTCAAGGCATACTTACCCATTGAGACAATCTGACTGCTGGCCAGTGGTGCCTGACCCGTCATGACCCTGTTACACGGAGCAGAAACCTCGGGGTTTCCAAGGCGCTCCCTTTGATGAGAGCAAACCGCCGGGCCTGTTGGCCTCGAGCCATGGGGGTCTGTCAGCCTTTCTGTCCCCAGCCAGGTGTCTCACCACTGTGCCCCAGGGCTCCTGTCCGCAACTGTGGAGTTATACAAGCCAGGGAGCGCAAAAGCAGCTGTGAATGTAGGACACGAATTTCACAGCAACTGATGAGCCCTGGGGGCGTAATGGCTACACTCGGGCAGCAAGCTCTGCAGTGCAAAGCCCCCAGCAGCTCTACTCGTGGAAGCACAGCGTCACAGTCTGCTGGAAGCGCACAGGGGCAGCGCTGCCCTGTCTCGTGGGGCCTTTATGGGTCAGCGAGTTTTGACAGTGACCAAACTTTAAAGGCACACATGATGGAGAAATGCCTGGGCCCCTGAACTATGATGCGCTATCGTGGATGAGGCGACGGCCTGGGGCCTGCCCGGACTGGACAGAGCAATGGCTCTCCTCTTCCTGATGGTCAGCAGGCGTGACTCATGGGGACCTCACATACAATAAACAGCTCCCAGCCCTGCCCGCGGCACTGAGCTGCTGTGTGGCTTTCTTCCTAGCCCAGTGTGATGGGGAGAGCGGCTGGAAGCTGCTGGCAGGGGGCTGCCACAGCACGGAACGTAAGCCGCCGCCGGCGACAGGCAGTGTCCAGTGCACGAGGGCACTCGAGGAAGCAAACCGGGGCCTCGCCCACGGACCGACCGGGAGACATCTGCAAGTGCCTCACCACGAAGAGAAAGTCAGCGGCAGGCTCAGCAGGGCCGCAGCTGAGCTTTGCTCAGACCACGGCCTAACTAGCACAGCCATCTTTCTGCCAGCCAATCTCCCCCACCGAGGGCAGGCAACCACGTGCTGATCACTCAGACGTGACAAGAATGGTGCCAATGGTAAGGAGAAAAGTGCCGTGGGTCAGAGCAGTGCATCACTGCCACCAGCTCTGCAGGACATCTGCTGGGTTATTACCCCAACACCGGGTCCCCTCGGGAACTAGTTCCACTGCATCATTTAGGGCAGTGGGGCTCAATGCGTCAATCACCATCTATTAGCTCGGTGGTAGGCAAACCGCAGCTCGCGAGCCATATGTGGCTCTTTCCGTGTGAACATGTGGCTCTGACGTCAGATGGGAAACACGTGAGCGTTATTCTTTCAGACCACGGCGGTCTCATTTGTTTGGGAAAAATCATCTGGAAGGCTCTGGAGTGATTTTAAAGCTGTCAGGAGGGACAGGATTGGCCCTCGGTCCCCAGAGTTTGCTGACCCCTGTCCTCGTCAATCACAAATGCAGTGTGGGTAGTTCACACAGCATTAGAAAAATAGACCTAAGCCTAGCATCAATCCCGTCACTTATAACTGATATCCAGTGCGGCCAATCAGAGGCGATCTTAGGTGTCAAACGCATGTGCACACAACTACTGGGATACGTGCAGCAAAACTGACAAGCTAAGTTGTTGCCAATTTTTAGACCTTGGCTTTTTTCTCTTAAGCTTAAGAGTGGGTATTAAAATGGGAGGGGGAGCTGGACTAAGTAAGAAGACAGAAACGTATCACTTCCATATGGAACGGGAGATTTTGACACACGAGCTGACATTCAGCTGAAGTCCAGAGTGCATGGACAGTTCTGGAACTTACTTGCAGAGGGAAGTACCCAAACAGGAGACAAAGGGCTACCTCCTTGATTGCATTATTCAGCTCTACTTATTTAAATGAGCCATTCTTTTCCCAAATAAGGATCATGAAGTCCAAGTACCGTTCCACCAGGACGGATGACCCTTGGGAAGGGTGCTTGAGGCTGGCTGTCAGCAACTACTGTCTGGACTATGCATTCCTGGCTCATTCCATTGAGGACAAGTCATGAGAGTCAACTCAGGTCATGACAAAAAAATGTACAAAGTTATTGTGTGGTGTTACGCAATATGGACTCAAGGTTATGCAAGGTACATAAACACACATTGTACACATAAAGAATTCCGAATGCATTTGTGAATAAATGTAATAAATAAATGCTTTGCATTTTTGTAGTTGGTAGATCATTTTGACTTGCTCATTTTATAAGTAGCTTGCATGCTGAAAAAGTGTGAGCGCCCCTGATTTAGGTAATATCCCAGCACCACTATCAGGGAATTGGCTCCAACTCACAGCGATTGCACAGTGGTTTTGGAGCAGGCAGCTTCATCTTTCTTGGGCAGAGCTGCTGTGGGATTTGAATGACTGACCTAGAGGTTAGCAGCCTTATGCAGGGCCCACAGTGCCACAGTATCCTACGTTTCTTCTGAGCTCTAAAACGTAACGGACAAAGAAGAGAGCCCACATACAACACTTGCTATTACAGGGTCCTCAGGGAAGTAGCAGATGACAATCCTGGGTTAGACATGCTCAGGATACAGTTCTTCAGTCATCCATGCTCAAACATGGATCTCTGGTCCTGAACCTCTCCACCCTGTGTTCTCTTGGCCTTGGCCCCGTTTGGGCAACATTGCAAAGCTCTTTCAGCTCTATTGATAAATGCCCCGAAGGCACTCCAATCTAGTCTTATTTGGCAGCAGTCAGCTCTAGCTCAGTGGGTTGGCAAACCCAGTTCTCCAACAATACTTACAAGCATGCGTGCCCCCGAGACACTCAGCCTTCTCACTCGCTCAGTGGGCCTGCTCTGTCTCACCCTCTTGACTCTCCTCCTCTGCTCCCCTCTCTTCCCTCCCTCCTGGATTGAGGAATTTCAGTACACAGAGATCTTGGGGTCCAGAAGACTGGCTCTACTCCTGCATTTGAAATCTTGGCCTCTCCTTCTGAGATGGCTCATTTTTTTAAAATCCAGCAGAAGGTAAACTGTACAGCCAGCCCTCAAGTTAGAGTTCCATACACCCTATTTGTATGACCCCACCATCCCTCATGGGTGCCAGATACCTTATTTACACTATCAGCAAGCTACCCAATCCCGATGGGGTGAGGCAACAGACTCTGCTATTTGCATAGCCCTACTCAGTCATGTGGAGGGAATGACAAAGACAATGGCTAGCAGGAGGGGCATATTGACCGCACCACGCACAGCACCAAACTCACAGCCAGAGTCAATGCCTACTCACAGTGACCCACAGAGCAGGGTAGGCCTGCCGTGCCCCTGTGGGTTTCTGAGGTGTCACTCTTGTCGGACATAGGTTAAAAGGCTCACCCTCTCCCCTCAAAGCAGTTTGAAGTTTCAAACCTTGTTGTGAGCAAGCAGTCCACACATAACCACTATGCAAGCAGGGTTCTTTCCACCCGTGGGAATAAGGCTAACAATGAAAACATGCCCAGGCACATCCACCAAGGATGCAGAATTGGTGCCTATGGAAGCAGCCGTCGAGACAAACCTCCACTGCATTGGGCAAACCGGCTGCGCAGGACCGCTTGAACATGCTAGGAGCAAAGATGCAGCGCCCTAAGCCACGGCACTGTTGTTGCCTCCTAAGCATGTGTAGGTGGACAGAGACTAAGGGCTCGGGGAGAAGTCCTGCACTGGAATGTAGGGGCTGCTGAAGAGCAGCGAGTGCGTTACGCCCACCAATGGGTCAACACTGCTCAGAGTCAGTCAAGGCTGGTGAGACATACCCTGGACATGTGAGGACTCCAGGCCCTGGAGGAGCACATGCATGGTACAGTGGAGATGAGCTGGATGGACCCCGCACAGGGGCTTCCACGAAGGGCTCAGACCCGCAGAGCTTCCTTCTGATGTGCACAGCCACCCTCGGAGCCGGGCCCAGCTGGACTGCGCCTAACAGCCACCACAAAGGAACCCCGAGAGTGCAGCCGCCCATGCACTCGGCTGCTGACCACAGGTTGGACGTTCAAGTCCAACCAGAGACCCCTTGAAAGTCAGACCTGGCAAGAACTTCAAAGGACCTAGCTTTTGGAAATCCTGCAGAGGTCTACTGGCAACACAGGCCACCGGGAGCTGAGTGGACCCCGGTGGTAAGTGAGTGACAAAAGACCAGGGGAAGGATGGCATGAAGTTCACACTGTTCTGGCTAAGAACACTGTGCTACACACAACAGAGCTCCTGGCACAACATCCCTTGTGCAGACTGAGTCCAGACTCTGAGAGTGTGTGTGGCTCAGCAGAGAGGGGGTGCATGTCAGGAGAGGGCAGGCCTGAGGTCAGAGCGGCCTGAGTGTACAAGGGGAAGATCAGTGAAGCTGAAATGCAACAACAACAATGTTGAAGCTTGGGCTGCCCGCAGACGTGCAGCTACCAGGGCCTGCTGTCCCCTGAGGCAGCGTGATGCCTGGGTTGCCCCGTGGCTGTGTGAGGACTGGGGCTGGGTGCCCACCTTTTTGACAGCGAGGTCATGGTCCAGGTCGCTGGCTGTGTCCTCCTCGGCCTGCTGCTGTCCCTGCAGGTCCTTCATCTTGAGCAGCATCTCTGCCTTGGCGGCCGAAGTGCTGTAGTACGTGGAGTTGGAGGTCAGGGACAGGGTGGTCGCTGTACCCGACTCCTCGTTCCTGGGGGACACCAGAAGGGTACTCACTGAGATGGCCTGCCTGGCCGTGCCCCTAGCACCCACCCGAGTGCGGCAGGTAAGCAGCAATAATGTGAGGACACAGGCAGGACAGATGGCCACAGAGAGGAGCAAGGCTACACTGACTTCCAAAGGTTGTGCCAAACGGATCAAGTTTGAGGAGTCTCTGGACGACAAAACAGTTGCACGCCCAACTACTAACCAAAAGGTTCATGGTTCGAACCCACCCAGCGCTTCAGGTCTGGCTATCTGCCCCTTAAAACCACAGCCCTGAAACCCCAGGGAACACACTTTGGCCCCGAGGCATGGAGTTGCCAGACTCAGAACGGACACCACAGCCACTGAGCACAGTCTGTGCAACGCTATCCAGTCAACACCACCAACCAACCGCAGCCTTGTCTGAGGGCCAGACCCTGCACAAAGCCAAAGGCCTGCTCCCAGAGTGGAGGGAGGGAAGATGCAGAGGGAGAAGAAAGTCTGGGGCCTGCACCCAGAAGGTGAGCTTGGAACCTGCTCCCGGAGAGGGAGGGGGAGATGCAAAGGGAGGAGGGAGCCTGGGACCTGCGCCCAGAAAGGGAGGGTGAGATCCACCGGGAGGAAGGAACCTGGGGCCTGCTCCCAGAGAGGAGGGAGGGAAGACCCACAGGGAGGAGGGAGCCTGGGGCCTGCTCCCAGAGAGGAGGGAAGGAAGACCCATAGGGAGGAGGGAGCCTGGGGCCTGCGCCCAGAGAGGCGGGGGCAGGTTGTCTGGCAGGCCTGAGCCAGGGGAAGGTGTGTGTGGCCAGCAGCTCCTGCTCCTGACTTCTTGGGTCAGTGTTGTCCTATTCTTCTCTTTGTTCCATGCCAGTGATGGCACGGTGACCCCCGCCCCACCCCAGCCCAACCAGGAAAGGAGAGTTTGTGCTTTGTAATCTCCCTGCTGCCTGACCCATGCAGCAAAGGGCTACCCTGAAAAGTAAGGGAAGCCAATTCAGTGGCCTGTGTGTGAATAAAAAGTAAACAACCCACTAAACCCACTCCCTAGCTGGCCCTGGTGCATGTTGGACCTGCTTGACACCAGCTGAGTGAACGGCCCTCTGAGCCCACCCTCGGGTGCCCTGCAGAAAGACCTGGCCACCCACTCACAACAGGCAGCCCCATGCACCCACACTTGCATCTGCCAGTGCGGACTCGCCATCATGGGCACGTACTCTCTGGACGGCACCCGACAGCCCTGCAGCTCTAGCCTGTGTGGGGCTGCCCCAGACAAGAAGCAGAGGGTGTCACCGGGGGTGCCCAGTGACTGTGCGGCCCCCACCTCAGTCCCGACAGCTGGAAGTGAGGGCAGATCGTGGCAGCGGTCGCCCACATGACCACTGGCTTTTGAAGGAAGACTGTGTAGTGTTCTATAAAGGCCCCATGCTGACAATGCTGGGTGTTGAGTCCTTTCTCGAGTCTCCCCAGCCCCGGAGTAATGCCACCTTCTTCCCGCACCCCCTCAAGGTGACACCTCTTCTCCATGTCTGGGAGCATCACAGCCTGGCTAGAAGCTGGGGCGACCTTGTCCGTCTCCCCCCACCCCCCCACCCCCCCCACATACTCCTGTGACCTGACAGACAGCAGGCAGGAAGGCCCAAGACTAGCTGGGGATGGGGGGCGGGGGGCGGGTGTGGTGCTCACTTGTCCTCCTCCTGGGTCCGAGGGGAGGGTGCTTTGGGGTGCAGCTTTCTCCGCTGCTGGGCCTCTTCCAGGAGGAGCTCGGCCTTGGGGAAGATGCCCCCCATCAGGTCCATGGTGGTCTTCATCTTCATGCTGGGGTCCAGGACGTCGGCCAGGGAGCGGTCCTTGCCCACGATCTCTCGGGCCAGCTCCTCAGACTTGAGGTCCTCCTCCGTCTTCTCTCGGCCCTTCCCATAGCCCAGCCCCGTAGGTGAGGAGCGGCTCTCAGGGGCGGGGGGCATGGGGCCACCGTGGGGTGCAGGCGGCCGGCTGCGGGCAGCCTCCCCGGGCTCCGCGCTCTGCCGCGTGTACACGCAGAAGCGGGAGTACGAGTTGCCCGCTGAGCTCAGTGTCTTGATCTGGTCGCGCCCCAGCCCGCTGGGGAGGGCTGGCGGCTCGGTGGGCCGTGCCAGGCCCTGGCGGCTCTCCTTCTCAGGCTGACTCTCCGAGTGCACGATCTTGATGGGCACCATCTTCACCGTCGTGTTGTTGTCCATCACCCGCTCGATCCTGCAGCGAGAGTTCCCATCAGAAGGCACTGCGGGCTGCCCACTTTCCCAGCCAGGGTTATGTGAGGTATGTGACTTCAAGCGTCCCCTCGCCCAACCCCTGCCCTGGAGCTAGGTGTGCATCCTGGAGGGCCTGGGAGGCTCCCTGCCCCTTAGCTTTGATCCCTGGTCCGCAGCGGCCAGGGTTTCAGTAGGGAAAGCTGTGGTCAGTGGGCAGTTTCTGAGTGCAGGAGTTGGCATGCCGGTCCTGGGCACATTCTCAAGGGCACCGAGGCCATGTGCTTCTACAAACCCAGCATGCACTCTCACTGGGCACCACCCAGCCCCCCACAGAGGCCCTCTCACAGGCACCTATGCACCTGCACCTAACCTGCAAGCACCGCCCAGCTCCCTACCCCCTCTCGCTGCATTCAACCCACCCTTCCAGGGCCCCTGACCTGCCTCCAGTCCCTACCCTACCTCCTTACAGTCCACCCCTTTTCCCATAATCCTCTGAGCCCTAGCTTGCCTCACTTCACCCCCTGACCCAGCCTCCAGATACTCCACCCTTTCTACCACAGGTTCCTGTCTCCCTGCCCTCCCGCCCTTCCCCCCCACCCCCACACACAGACACTCAAGATCCTACTCAAACTTAACATTCCACTCTCTCTCCTAGGGCCACTCCCCACAGGCCTACACTCCACCCCTTTTCCTAGCCCCTGCTCCCAGCCTCCCTGTGGCCCGGCTCCACTCACTGCTCCAATCACACAGCATTTCACATTAGAGCAGCACAACTCTGCCACAAACAGGGTGTGGCCAGGGGCAACTCTTCCCCCTTTGTAAAGTCCAGTGGTGCTTCTCTGCATTGCCCCAAGGCCAGGAAGCACTGTGCCTAGAGGTGGTGGTGGTAGGAGTGTTCACGCCCAGCACAGGCTGCAGTGAGAGTACTGTGCATTCCCCCCAATCCTGAAGCCCTGGTGTTGCAGTGATTAAGTACCCCCTGCCATCTGCAAGGTGAGCACTCTGAACCTACCAATTACCCAGAGGGGGAAAGATGTGCCTGCCTGCTGCCAAAGATTACCCGAAAACCAAGCCTGCCGCCGCCAAACAGATCCCAACTCACAGCAAGGTGCCCTACAGGGGGGGGGGGGAAGCAGGACGGCCTCTGTACCTCTTGGAAGCCCACCGCCCCACTGTCCCTCTCCACACAGCAGCCGGGAGCTTGGGCCTCTGGCCCTCTTCAGCAACCAAGAAGTTCTTAGCTCCTATGGCGACAGTGTGACTTTCCCAGAGCTTCTGCCCCTCGGACACCTCCAGGGTGTCCCTAACAGTCGCTAGAAGTCAGGGACAATTGGAGGGCAACACACGGGTGCCTTTGGTTCGGGTTCCCATCCTCCCGCAGCCACTGGTAAAAGAGCAAATGTCTTTATTTCATCGAGCTTGATGGAGCTACCAGCCCCAGAAGGCCAGGTGTGGCTGGTGCAGCTGCCAGGTGCTCATGAATGGACACTGGATTCACACAGCCAAGCCGAGACACCCCCCACGCTACCCCACTCTCAGACATGCTCCATCACTCTCCTTCAGAGGCCACCCACTTGTCCCAACACGACAGTCCCTCCTGGCACTCCAAGGAGACACTGCCGTAGGCTCCAGAGGACAGTGTCCAGGTAACAACACCACACAGCTGCCCCCTCCCCACCGCCTGGCACCCGTCCTTATTCATGGGGACCCCCTTCCAAAGACGTCTGAGGGCCACCCTTCAGAATGGCTGCGGAGGGTCTGAGGAAGCCCCTGGATGGAGGGGGCCTTCTGTGGAGCCATGCCCGAGCACCCAGACAGAGGTGGGGGGCTCCTGGCCAGGCACTACCTGGTGGCGCTCTCATCCTGGATGAGCAGTGGGGGCTTGTCGGTCAGCTTCTGAGGCGCGAACTGAGGGGACGGCGAGCGTGAGGACTCCATGGTGGCTGCCGGCGGTGGCGGCCAGGCCTGCTCAGCATTCATCCACGGGCGGTCATGCTCACAGGGCGCTGCTGCCGGGAGCACGCAGTGGGGCCGGGGGAAGGTGGGGGGGCTCTGGGAAAGGGGCAGCAGGTCTACGGGGCAGGCTGGCGGCGCCTCGGCTGCAGGCACAGCACCCTGGGCAGTGTCCCCCGTGGTGTCTGCCCCCCTGGGCCTCCGGGACTCCTTCTTGGGAGGTGGGGATTGCAGTGGGGCCGGCCGCTTGGGCACAGAGGGCACACTCGGCAGGCAGGTGACCCTTTCTCTGTCGGGCAGGGATGAGGGCACGCTGGGGGTGGGGGGTCCCAAGCTTTGTGGGGGAGGGTGCTGGTCAGCCAGGCATTCCTCTTCTACTGCGTATCGATAGTCGCAGGGCAGTGTCCCTGCTTGGCACCGGTCTTTCCCGGGGGCGTCCAGGGGGTGCGCACTGGCTGCGGCCGGTGGAGACTGGTCCTTAGCTGGCAGATGTGGCAGCTCCACGCTTCCTGAGGGACTATCTCCCTGACGCTGGGCCCTGGCCTCTCTGCAAGACAGAAGACCCATTAATTAGCCAACGACGCTCAACTCAGCTCTCCCAAGGACACTTTGTCCCGCACCCATGTAGAGAGGCGCAGCACTGGGGTCAGCTGCGACATCCAGCCTGCCACATGAGCTTTCTCGGAACTGCACCCCTTGCCTGACTTCTGAGACACCAGGACACAGCGTGATGGGCTCTACCCGTCATCTGTATGTGGCTGACCCTCCTACTCAGGGGAAAAAATTACTCGGTGCCTCCTGGCACTGAAAGCTTTTCTACTACTGCCCATAAAGTGTAGGCATAAAGTGTAGGCACCTACTTTTGGAGTCCCCCACCCGACCAGCACTGTCTTCCAGGCGTGGTATCATGACAAACACTTTAGGAAACACTGTGTGTATTCTTGTGATTAGAAGTGTTCTCACCCCCAAGGGCTCCAGAAATGGACAGGTGGCTTAAATCCCACCCCACTTAGCTACTTAAGTCACCTCCCCACACCCCTGAACATTTCTGCACACTGCTGCCCAGCTCAATTCCCAGCGCAAGGTACCAGGGTCTGCAGATGCACTTGAGACAACAGAGGGCTGTATGCTGACAAAGGACTAACGGTCCACACACAAACTGCACTCTCAGGTTAACGAAACTAACCAACCCACCAAACCCACTGCCATCAAGTGAGTCACTCGGGACTCAGTGACCCCGTTTCCAAGGTGGTAACTTGACTGGAGCAGAAAGCCCAGTCTTTTTCCCAAGGAGCGGCTGGGGGTTTTGGACTGCCGGCCCTGTGGGTTGCAGCCAACAATTTTAGGCCCTGATGTCTGTGCACATTGTCCCACGCTGCTATGCTCGAGCCACTTCTTTCTAGGAGTGCTGATGGCTTCACGTGGCTCCTGAGGGACTGTCCCGGGCTTTCTTGGGGCTGTAAGTGAGGACAGAAGTCAAACCAGTGGCGTGTGACCATCAGGCTTGGGGACAGGGAGGGGCAGTGACCAGGAGAAGGCCTTCCACAAATGGATGGACTCAAGGTGAGGAACCAGGGTGGGGACGGCACAGAAACTGGCAGGGACTTTTTCCCCTGCTGTGCACGGGGCCGCTATGGGCTGGCACACACTCGATGGCTCTAACAGCAGCAACAACAACACGACAAAACCAGAAATAAAGATCCCTTCTTTGGGGAGCTGACCACTGGACCAGATGACTGGTGTGTGTGTGTGTCCATGTGTACCTGTGCATCGGCACACACACCACAGACAACCACGCACCAAGAGGCAGGCCAGCAGGTCCATTTGAGCTAAAGGACCTGGGACCAACACCTGTTGCACTTGCCATACCTGCCTGGAACTCGCTGAGACACCTTTGCAAAGACACGGGTTTTTTCCCGGCCCATAGGGGTCAGGATGGCACATAGACAACACGTTCCGCTTCAAGGTGAGAGTTCCCTGGTTGATGCCTCAGAGTCCGCAGAGACCAGGAGGTAGAAACCAAAGGCCAGGGGAGAGGGCATCTGTTTGTTACCGGACCAAACAGACCTGCCCAAGACCCAGGCGCGCAGCAGTCTCGTTCAAGTGCTTTCAGCAGTTGCTCGGCGCCAGGCCCTCTCAGGCCAGAGGCCCCCATCTGTGAAGGCTGCAGTGAGGTCTGAGCAGGCCCCAGGGCCCATCCACTGGCTACCCTCAGGGGAAACTGCCGACTGCCAACTGCAACACCGGCTTCACATGCCTGCTGCTGTGGACAGGTGACTGCCCCTTCATGTCCAGCCACGCAATGCCTGTTCACAGGGGCTCACTGCGGTGAGGTGCTCCCAAGATGGGCGTGGCTGTGCCCTCTGTGTGCTGAAAGCAATGGCATCCATGCCAAGGACCACGATCCGCGGGTGAGGGGCATGTGTGTGCCCACAGTGTACATGTGCAGTTGTGTCTGCCAGATGTGTGTGCCCATGTACGTGTGCATATGCGGTAAGTGGTTCTGTGTGCACCTTGCGTGCATGTAGAGGTGTGTCTGTGCACCTGTGTGTGCGAGGTAGATGGATACATAGACTCCCCTGTGCAGTTTCGTCTGGGCTGGACGTATCTGTGTTGTATTACGTAGTGTGTGTCTTCGTGCGCCTGCCATGTACACACGTGGCTGTGTGTGTGCTGTGTATGTGTGTAGATGTGTGGATGAGCCGGGGCACCTGAGCCTAACTAATCGCCTTTTGTACTTTCAGGGATAACAGAAGAGATGAGAGTTCTTCACACACCCATCAAGTCACACTGGACATGCGACAGGGAAACGCAGCCCTTTCCCACAGAGCACACTCCATGCAAGCCCTCTGAGGAAGCCTCCTTTCACTCTGTGGCCAGATCTAGGCCTTCCTGCTCTAAGCTTTGCAAGTGTTCCAACTGCCAGCCTGCTGCTTGCAGCCAGTGCTCAGCCATGGCTGCCCCTGGCCCTGGGTGCTCATACCCCCCCCCACCCCACCCCACTGCCACTGAGTGGATCCCAGCACACTGCAACCCCTTAGGACAGAGGAGAACTGCCCCTGTGGGTTTCTAAAACTGTCACTCTTTATGGGAGTTGAAAGTCTCACCTTTGCCCCGCAGAGCAGCTGCTGCTTGCAAACTGTTGCCCTTGGGGGTGGCAGCTTAATGACTGAGGAGTCACTATGCCACTGCCCAACCATCTCTCTTGCCCGTCGAGGCACTTAGCAGTCCCTGCAGTCCAAACACTAACAGTGTGCTTATTTCTCGAGCGACGTGACCGCGATTTGATCCTCACATATTCAAGCCCTGATGTGTCCGGTGCTCTGATGTGCTCCTGAAGGAGAACCAGTCCAGACAGACGGAAGAGTGTAGCAGTGGCCCAGGAGGGAAAGGAGAGGCAGGCAGTGGCGAGCCATGGGAAGGAGCTGACCCTCCCTCGGTGGGCAGGGTCTCTGGGCTCCCTCTCTGCTGAGGGCAGGGTCCCCCCAGCTGTGTCTCTGGTGACACCGTGGGTTTCCTCTCCAGCACAGCGGAAAGGCGGCCGATGAGCTGGGTGGGTGTCAGACTTGGTTTACTTCTTCAGGGGGACAATTCATCTTTACCAACTTCACATCCGCAGGACCCAAGCAAGAAGGATGACTCCAGTCCTCCCCCTGAAACATGGTAATGGGACCCCCAACTCTCACACCCTGACCTGCCGGCTCATCAGACAGCCAGCCCTCGTCCTGGCTGCAATCTTCATGCCCTCCCCCAAACAATGGGTGTTGAGGAGTTCACCTAACCCATGGAAACCCCAGGGGCTGTGTGTGGTGTTTTCCAGGCGTATTTTCTCATTGTGGTTTGGGTGAAAGCTTAGAGAGTCAAGCTTGGCTTTCCATCTGACAACTGGCATGGCTTGAGTCCATTACACCTGCTGCAGGCTGTAGAAGCAGCAGCCCTCTGCCCTCTTCCACCCGGTCCCCTTTCTCTCTGTGCACCTGGCATGCTGTATCTGGATCTGGTTTCTGGTGCCGTGGATGGCGGGTTCCGAGGAGCATGCTCTCCATGAGTGAGAGCGGGGCCGGTCCGTCATCTGTCAGGTGTGCAGAGTGCCGACGGACCAGTCTCAGTGGTCCCACCATAGGCTGGGAAGTTGCACCACATTCCTATCAACCCCAACTTTAAATACGCAGATCAACACGACAGGGTTGGGTCTACTTATGGGACCTTGGAGGAGCCCTGGTCGGCAGTGGCTTCCACTAGACTGTGACCACAAGGTCGGCAGTTCAAAGCCACCAGCCGCTCTGAGGGAGAAGCACTGGGCTCTCTACTCCTGTCCACGGTGACACCCCCCGGTGCTCACGAGGAGTCAGCACTGAGTGAGTTTAGGGAACTGTGGAGGTGTGTAGTTACCAGGTCAGTGTGGGGAAGTCTTGCTGCCAGGCACAGTAAAGTCTAGTCAGAACAGGGCAGTCGTGGCTACCAGTCACCAGAAAGTCGAGTGGTTCTGCAGTTTCCCTCCATCACAAACACACCAGGGCCCACGTCCTGGAAGTGTTGCCGGAGCTGGCCCACATTCAGTGATGGAGCATCCTCCGTCACACGGCGGCCACCCCTCGGACACGACAAGCTGGCTCGGATTCAGCGAGTGACAACCTTGATCTTACAGACTGCCTGAATATCAGTGCCCAACATCGCCTGCCATTCCCTGTGCTTCTACCTGTCACAGCCTTCCAAGGGGAGCCGCTGACACTACTTTCTGTCTTAAAATAAAATCAATGTCAGACAAGTTATACCCCAAGAACCTCGTTTCCTAGCAAGTGGCTTCTTAGTCTTCACTGATGAAAGCCTGAGTGGGTGGAACTGTCAATGACATGGTTCCCCACCTGTGTGTCCCCCCCCCCACACACACACACACATACACCTCAATCACATCACTGAAGGACAGAGGGCAGGACATGGAGCCTGATGACAAAAGCTAACTGCACCTGTACAGGGGTATCCAAAGGGTGTGAGATGCCCATGTCTGTGTTTCCTTCCCATGCAGGCTGACTGCACAGCGCACACGAGGCCCCAGCACAGCCAAGGCCCAGGGTTTGAAGAGAAACACACACCCCTGGCTTCTTTGGGGAAGGATCACAACTTTTCTGAAGGTCAAGGAACCAATACAGCTTCTGCTGTGCTTTTAACAAAACTGTGGCAATCATGCCGCCAACTCTGACGAGTGTCACTCACACCCCAGACTGAGGGTGGGCAGGGGCCTGGAAGGCTAGGTGGTCTTGGAACCATACCAAGGCTCCAGATGGCACAAGGTCTCCATCCTGCACTCCCCAAGACGCACTCCCCTCCCCGCACCCACCAGCCTACTGTCACTGTCAGACCACAGGCGTGACTGTGCAGGACAGTCACTTTGGCCTCCGGCACCAGTTCGGGGCCTCCACCATGTGGGGCTAGCTCACCGGCTTACCTGCTGACCGAGAGGTTGGTGGTTAGAGCCTGGCAGCGGTCTAGGATGTGGCGGCCCCTTGTATGGGGCCGCATCTCTCAGAAGCCCTAGGGAGCGGTTCCCCACTGTCTTGTGGGGGTGGACTCGTGGAGGCGGGTTTCATGCTGCAATCAATTTCTAGAACGTGGGATGAGCCCCAGGGCCCACAAATGGGTGCGGAAAGGCTTTGGAGTGGAGAGGAATTTCTGCAGGTTTCTGCAAGAGGTGACTCTGAAGAACTCCAGGATCCCTTGTGTTACTCCAGGAAGTGCAGACATCTCCTGAGATTGAGCTGGCCCCAGGCAAAGGCAGCTCCAGACCAATGTCCGTCCAGGGACGGGGGGGGGGGGGGGGGGGGGGGGGGGGGGGGGGGGGGGGGGGGGGGGGGGGGGGGGGGGGGGGGGGGGGGGGGGGGGTGGCACGGGGAGCTTGTCCAGCTTGTCCAGCTTCCCCACTGGGGGAAGATTCCCCACGGAATCTCCTCGGAGGAGAGGAAGAGGCGGCACAGGAAATGCCCGCCACAGCCGCAGGATGTGCCAACAGCCCGAGGGCAGCGTCCGCCCAGAGGAGCAGGAGCAATTGTGCCTCCAAGTCCATTGTCATTGGCGGCAGTGGCCCTGGGACACGTGCCGCAGACACGCCCAGGGACGGTGCTCTGGGCCCCTTGTGAAACCTGACCCGCGTGGGATCGCTCGTGCTCTGTGAATGAGGGGTTGCCTGCACTGCAAGCCTCTGAAAACGTGTGCACGCGTGAGAGCCGGTGAGTGAGAACACAGACCCACACGCAAGCACACACATGCCGGTGCGTGATAGATAGGGGAAGGAGACGCTGAGCAAGTGCCTTTTCCTCTCTGTGTCACAAAAGGAGGCGCAGGCATGAATGGCCCCTTCCTCCCAGCCACCTCTGCCCCAAACTGAGCAGCACGCACCCTTCCCAGCGTCAGCTTGCAAGGCAGAAGAGTCTGCCCGCCACTCAACCAATTCTGCACCAAACCTCCCCTGGTTTACAGGAGAGGTCGGAAAATGCTATTTTACATCCACTCCTCCACTCTCTAAATCTTCAGCCTCTGGGTCAAGGCAGTGGGCTGCAGAAGGAACCCAGTGCCAGGCAGATTTCTGAAAACCTTTTTCCAAGCAGCCAGCACATGCATTTCAGGATGCACCTACCCTCCCACCCCCGCCTCGTGAGCCGGGCAACACAGAGGCACACTGGGTGTGTGTGTGTGTGTGTGTGTGTGTGTGTGTGTGTGTGTGTGTGTGTGTGTAGAGTCACGGGCAGCAGTTTCCTTGTGAAAACGGCACTCTCCCCACACCCATAAAGCTGCCTCACTGAACACAGCCAACCCCCCTCCCCCCCCCACCCCGCAACCCCGCCAGCCTTCAGAGACACATCAAAGCCCATTTCCTTCCAATGGAGAAGGCTAGAGAGACACAGGCATCAAAACCCTGGAGGAGAGAAGGGCCATGTCTAGCCATCACCAGTAAGGGCTGTTAGGGCATAGGAAGAGGCAGAGGACAGCGAGGATTCCATTTTCTGCGCCGGCATCTCCCGGTGGCTGCGGCGAGCCAGCGCCCAGCCCAACGCTGTCCCCTGAGGAGACAGGCGCACCTGATCCCGCTGCCCTTTCCCTCGGGCCAGCTGACTCACCATTTTCTCTCTAGAGCATCTGCGTTCAGGGCTGCAGCGGACGACGGCATGCCTGCTTTTCCTCGCCGCCGCCGCCGCCGCCGCCGCCGCTGCTACTGCTGAGGGACAGGCAAGGGCAGACAGATCTGTGTGTGACGTCTTGGAGGCCACTCTGCAGGGAGGCGGGTCTGCAGACTCACGCACAGAGCGCAGCCCAGCGGCTCTCCCTGCCTGGGGCCACCTGTCCGTCACAGTGGGGAGGGGCGGGAGCGAGGAGGCCAGTGCTGCCGCTCCCAGTGCTGCGAGAGGCGCTGCCTCCCAGGCCCGCTGCACTGCCAACCAGCAGTGCAAACAAAAGCTGCAGAGGCGGCATGCACACCCACGCCCACGTGACCCCCTGTGCGTGTGCATGCCGCGTCCCAGTGCTGTCACCACTGGGGTAGCCCAGAGCACAAGCGCACTGTCTCTGCAGGGGACCTCAGCCTCTGCAGCAGGGCTCTCCCTCTGCTCAGGCGTCAAGCCCGAAATACCCTCACTGCTGTCTGTGCTCATACCCCGCGAGACACCCCCACTGCTGTCTCTGCCCACACCACCCAAGGGACAGGCCCTTGCAAGTCCGTGGCCGTGGCCTCAGAGAGGATGGGTGCAGTCCGACGGCAGGTCACTCACTTCACAGGGGCGACATCTGCCCTCCGACAGGCTGCAGAGGGTCAAAGCCGACCCCCACAGGCTTGTCTTCCTAGTGCCCAAAGACCAGGTGCCTGTCCACCACTGGGGTGCGCCTCCTCGTGGAAGCCCGAGGTAGTCACTCATGTATTAGCATTGTGTGGGGCCCCCACCGACAGCCACGGTGGCGGCACAGTGGGAACAATGAAGAAAAGAGGCCAGTCCAGGGTCCCCGGCCATCTGTCTGTCTGTATGCTCAGGGTCACTACACACTCATTAGGAATGCCATCCATCAACCCAGCAGCCAAGTGCTTCCTTGTGCTGGGCACAAGGCACTTGGGAGGAAGACCAAGGGTCTTGGGGGCAACACCATCCACAATGACCTGCACTGAAAGTCCCTGAGGCCCCCACGACCTCCACTCCCATTGCAGACCAAGACCTTGCTCGGTCCCTGTTATTCTGACACTGCCCTCTTGCCACAAGCAGAACGCCCAACCTGCCACATCCTGTGTTTCAGCCGCCTGCCACTGTACCATTCTGACAACCCTAGGCACAGTCACTGCAGCTGTGGGCTGCTCACCAGAAGGTCAGTGGTTCAAACCCACTAGCCACTCCAAAGGAGAAAGATGAGGCAGGCTCAAAGAGGCCAAGTGCAGAAACCTTACTCTGGCATTGGAATTGACTCGAAAGCAGTGGGCTCCAGCAACCCCTTCTCAAGTCACAGCAACTCTTTTTTTTTTTTTGGGGGGGGGAGCATCACTGCCCTCAGGTGGTGGGAGTAGGAGGCCCAGCCTTTGCTCCGTGGAGCTGGAATTGAACCTCCATCCCAGTGGGCTGCAGTCCTGCGCACAACCACGACGCCACCGGGGCTCAGCCCCACAGCAATTTTTTCCAATTCTTGTTCACGTCACAAAACTCTGGGGCTATTTGACACATCTCCTAAAGGACTACAATTGTAGCATGAGTGACTTACAGAATCTTTTTTGAAAAAATCATTTTACTGGGGGCTCAACAGCTCTTATAACAAGCCATACATCCACTGTGTCAGGCACATTTGTACATTATGTTATCATCCTTTTCAAAACTTTTCTTTCTACTTAAGCCCTTGGTATCAGCTCATTTTTTCCCTCCCTTTCCCACCCTCATGAATCCTTGCTATTTTATAATATAGTTTCATGCCTTACACTGTCCGCTGTCTCCCTTCACCTATGTTTTTATTGTTGATCACCCTGGGTGGGGGTTATACATAGATCATTATGATCGGTTCTCCCTTTCTACGCACCCCCCCATAGTATCGCTACTCCCATTATTGTTCATGACTTCTTTTGATAAGTAAAAACATTTATTCTAGAAATACAAGGCAACAAAAATTGTCTTAAGCAATAGCCCTTCACAAACCATGATATATCGGAACTTATCACTGCCTTAATTTCATCATTATAATCCTGATTAATAATCCTATTACCCATCTGAAAATTTTTAGAATTAAGATTAGACTTTCCGAATAAGCATTCCATAGTTCTTTGTGATATTTTTAAGCAGCACCTATTGATACTTTTTAACTGTTAGCACACCTACTTGATCACCTACTTGGATTAGCATTGGGCTGCTCACCACAAGGTCAGCCATTCGAATCCAAGATTTACAGCCTCGGAAACTCATTCCAAACCAAACTAAACTCTGAATCCAGGCGACCCTGCAGAATAGGGTCCAGCTGCCCCTGTAGGTTTCCAAGACTAACTCTTTATGGGAGGAGAAGTCCCTTTCTCCTGTGGAGTGGCTGGTGGTTTTGAACTTGCAGTTAGCAGCACAAAGTATGTAGCTACAAGTCAGGATCAGGTTGATGGCAGAGGGTTCGGGAGGTTATTTGACCACTCTTCCCACCCCAGGCCTTCCCACTCCCACTCCCACCCAAACATTGTCTTACAAAGGACACACCCAGTTCATCCTAAGGGTCCCTGCTGGAACCTGTTGACATGCTTCCCTGGCAACCAGAAGGCTGAAGGTTTGAGTCCACCCAGGCACACCTCAGCAGAAACTGGACTGCCTGCTTCCCCAAAGTTAGCCACTGAACACTAGGGGATGAAGAGTTCCACACTGGCCTGCACAGCAACACTGTGAGCAGAGGGGGGAGTGGGGGAAGAAAGGGGAGAGATGACCAGGTGGCAACTGGTGGCATAACTTGGGGCCGGGTTCATGAGTGCTATAGCACTAAGCACTGCCACACGCCTGTCCCAGAGGTTATTCATGCTACCCCCACCAAGAAGGAATGTAAGGTGAGTAGGTTTGGGGGAGCTGATGCAGCCAAATGGGGGGAGGGGGCTTGTGTCTGCATCTTACCCCCAGGCCCAACACTTGGTATTTGACACACACTGTTCAGTCAGGTCAGACTACGTCACTAAGAAGGCATCACTACTGTGGACCAGCTCCCTGACCCTCTCGAGCCGGGTATCACCAACTCAGCCATCCCAGCACCAGCGATTCAGGCTGCCAGGGCGATGCCTGCCAAAAGGAGGCCTTGGTCTGTGTGTTAACCAGCAGGCCACTGAGAAGCTCTTGCAGAACTTTCTGTTTCAGTGCAGGGGTTAGGGCAACTGGATAAAGGAATACAGAGTCACCAGAGGGAAAACTTGAGGATGCTATGTGCTCAGAGGAGTATCATCTGTGTCCCTGCACAACTTGTGTCACAATGACTGCATGGGACTCTAAACGGCTGCTGCACAAACCTTCCCCCATATCACAAAAGGACGGCTCTGCAAAAAAGAACGGATTGCTCAGTCCACACATGCTTTGTTCTTCCCCAGGTTCTCCTGGAAGGGTGAGAAGGCAGGACAGTGATTTCTCACAGGGTCCCACCCAGTCTTCTGCATGGGTGACACTGTGCCCACATCACCACCAGAGCCGCAGGCTGACACAGTGCCCTGGAGAAAATTCTGACTCACAGCCCCCCCTATAGGACAGGGCAGGCCTCCCCCTGTGAGTTCCCAAGACCAAGACCAAGACTACCACTCTTGACATGAGTAGAGGGCCCGGCTCTTCTCCCTCAGAGCCGCTGGGGGTTTCAAACTGCTGACCTTGTGGCTAGTGGCCCACCGTGCAATCCCAACACCCCCAGGGCTCCATACTACACCGCCAAGGGGCTTCGAGGGTGTGTGGGGAAAAGCCACTCTGTGCGTCCCATCTCTCCACACCATCTCGAAGCGCCCTCACCTGACGCTGGGGGTGGGGTGGGGGGGCGCCTTGTGTGCACACTCCATCTGTTCTGACCCTCCGAGCTCAACCATTACATTCCTCAGTCCTGGGATTGGTGGCCCTTGCTCCTTTGTTTGGAAAATAGCATGCCCAGCCCAGACCTGGGCACTGGCCGTGGACTAAGATCCACCCGTAAGGGAGACCCAGTGAATGCTCGCTAATGAGTTTGTGCTTGATCTGGGCTCATCCGTCGTCACGATTCTCAGTGAGAGGCAGCAGCATCGGACGCTGTGTCATTTCACGGGTTGGAACTCTCTTGGTATGACTACAACGCTAAGCAGTAAACACTTGCAATAAATCACACACCAGCCTGCGTACAAGGGGCACCAGATATTCTAAGGTTCCTGTCCTTGAGCCATTCCGAAGATAAGAAAGGAACGAACAAAGCAGCTGCCCATGGGTGTTCACATTCCACAGAACCCTGCCCCACAACCTCTCCAGTCTCGGGGAAGGCAGAGCCTCTTCAACAGTCATTCCCTGTTCCCCAAGCAGCTGGCCAGGTGCTGGGAGTCAGGGCACCGTGTCCTGGCCCATGCTGTCCCTGGACAAGCAAGACTGGCACCAAGGAGGCACCAGTGGGTCCTGCGCTCCTGCCTCCCAAGTCGATAGACCTGTGCACAACAGTAGGGCCTCCCTGCAATCCCAGTGCAACAGCCCCCAAAACACAGCGAAATCACACCAGAGACAACCGTCCAGGGCCGCTCACACACACATGTTCCTGGGACCAGAAGGACACACACCTGAGCCACGCCCTTCCAACTCCCAGACCGGAAGCACACACTTGAGACCAACGCTTCTACCTCCCAGGACTGGAAACCCAATTATGAAAGACCAGCCTTTCCATCCCTTGGCTAAGCCCACACTGATGGGCCAGCTGTTGTCCTGTCAGTTCAGCCCCAGAGGGCCGTGTGTGTCAGAGTAGCGAGGGCACTATCACAGGTTTGTGTCTTTTCAGGAATCGATCGCCAGGCCTTTCTTCCTCCGTGCCTCTCGGTAGACTTGGCCCTCTGAGTGCACACTGATTGTACCATCTTCCCTCAACACACAAGTCGGCAAATTCCCCCGTTGAAGGCCAGATATCCGGGTATGTCAAAAGTATCACTACTAGGATTCTACTGGCTCTTCGCACACAAAGTATGTTCTGGATTCTCTGTGATTTGTGGACAGCTGCAGACGAGTTCTCTCGGCAACAGGTGTATCTCATTAGTGTGCCTTTAAAAAAAAAAAAAATGGTCCAGGGGCTGAGCCCCGGTGGCGTAGTGGTTGTGCGCGGGACTGCGGCCCACTGGGACGGAGGTTCAATTCCAGCAGTGGGGCTGGGCTTCCTACTCCCACCACCGGAGAGCAGTGATGCCCCAAAAAACCAAAAAAACAAAAAAAACAAAACAAAAAAAAATGGTCCAATCCAAACAGTGGGATGACCATAGCAGATTAGCTCAAAGGAAAACATTTTGCTTCTCAATGAATAACCGTATTGTAAGAAAAGGGCCGGCAGTGGTGCATCAAAGCCCCTTTTCTCACCATAAGGAGCCTGCCGGACCCTACAGGGATCTCCCTTGGAAGCTTTGCCCCCCTCCCACTACAGCCCCCTTGGCTTACTTTCCTTTAGACTTGGAGAGACGCACTGTCTCCACGGCAACCAGCCAGCCCAGCCAGCTGAGCAGGAAAGCTGCCACAAACACCCTAACACCCCAATACCCCGTCCAGCAGGGGGCACGGACACGGGACGGCAGGGCCCGGCTGGCCTTGGCCTGTGGGCTGCCCAATGCCATGCAGTCAGTCCTTTCTCCTACAAGCCCGCGCCTGCCTGCTGCCTCCCGTGCACCCAGGGCCCTCCGGGTCTGCCCTCCAGGGGCATGCAGCAAGCGTTTCCAGCAGGACAGGGAGGGCACTCTCTGGGGTCTTCCAGGCGGCTGCCGTCCTCCTGGGAGCTGACTGCCCCGTCTCTCTCCTAGGAGTGGCTAGCATGCTCAAGGGTCGTGCCTCTTCACCACCTTCTCCCAACGAGAAGCCAGCCAGCCTGACCCCCCACGAACCTCACTTGCCCCGTGGGCCTTCTGCCCGGATGCACAGCCCTCTCCTGGTCCCGTACCATGCCAGTGGCACTCAGGTGAGCCGCACCAGCAAGTGTATCCTGAGACGTCCAGAAGACCAGGACCCCCAGCCGACTCCCACCGCTCTCAGAGGCCAGCCTGCGGGCTAGGAGCGTTCTTCCACAGGGAAGAGGTGGGAGGAGCTCTGCATGGAGAGGGCCGAATGAGGGCGGGAGGGCGGGGGCTGCACTGGGAAGCCAGCACAGCACCAGGGCAGGGCCTGCCAGGGGAACGGACACCCGTGCCTCCTGGCCGGCAGGGTTGGGCTTCACAGGCCAGGCAGTGATGGGAACATGGGCATCATGTGAGAAAAGGAAGGAAGGCCCTGCCAGGGCGCAGAAGCACCCAGTTGGCAAATGGCATCATTAACCAAACCAAACTCCCTCCCTGGCATCTGTGCTGTCTCAGCAGCCCTCTAGGGCAGAGCAGAACTACCCCGGGGGTTCCCAGACTGTCGCTCTTCAAGGAAGCAGAAAGCCCCGTCTTTCTCCTCAAGTGGCATCATTACACAGCTGCAAAACCATTGACAAACGTGGCCCAGCCAAGCCAACAACCATCATAACCCATATACTCCTCACCTGACACCGTGGTGCTGGTTACGACCAGATGAACCTGGTTAGTGCTAGCAAGAGAGATGTTTATAGCCCAGAGATCGGGTAAGGAGATAGTGGGGCAGTGAGGACTAGGTGTACCCTGACTTTCTACGGACTCTTGAACTCTTGACCAGGGTCTGTGGGAGGAAGAATCAGGTATTCCAAGATGAGGGAAGGCAGGGGCAGTGAAATACATGATGCGGCTCTGCCAGCCAAAGCCTCTAACTCCCACCAGACGGCCTTTCCCTGCACAGGCCTGGAAAGAAGGTGGAGGACCATACTGGGAGGATTCGCCTGTGGGTCATTGTGAACAGGATTCCCTGGAGTCCTCTTGACCATGCAGTGCATACAATGAGCCCTCTGAGAAGCAGGAGGAGAAATCTCAATTCCCCACCACTCTGGGTCCCAAGACTCCTGCTCAGTGAATCCTCTGGATCCCGGTAACAGCTACATCATGAGAGCAGCAGCAGCAGAACCCAGAGTCAGAGCATGGTACAGTGATGGCCTTCCCAACCCACAGAGCAAAGGATGATGAATGAGTGCTTCTGCTGTGCAGGAGGCTGGTTGCCGAGTGCAGTGCCTCTGGGCACTTGACTTGAAGAACTGCACCTGTCAATCCACGGTGGTGGAGCTGAGTGCCTTGTTGCGGGGGCTAACTGCCGTGGGGGCCTCTCTGCACCTAATTCAGGAGCTGGGTTTGCTTACCTGACCCCTGAGCTGAATGCCTGCCGGTTGAGGCTTCTAGCAGAGTGGGGAGCCCCTCTGGGGATTGATGAGCAGACCTGAAACTTTCAACACATTCTGATAAGCGACTCAACCCTGCGCATTTCTCCCTGGTGTTACAGCTCGTCAACTTCCTTAATAAGCCCGTTAATCATGAATTTTGTCTGTGTAGCTGCTGCAGAGGTTATTAGAACCTAGAGATAAATTATAGAACAATAATTAATTCAGGACAGGGAGGAAGAAAAGTAACAAAAACACACAGGCCAGTGACAAGTATGTAGCTGGGTCACAGAGTCTCCCTTTCCGGGGTTTGGTGAAGCGTGAATGGAGGTGGGGTGGGAGGTGGGCTTACTCAGCATGACCTTCCTCAGGGGCGCCCAGCTTCTCTGTGAATTCCTTGGGCTTGTGGCACAGCGCTCAAGTGATCGGCTACTAATTTAAAGGTCAGTGGTTCCAGAGCACCAGCCAGGGGAGGAAATTGAAGCCTCTGCTTTCAGAAAAAGGGCAGCCCTGGAAGCCCTCAGGGGCAGTTCTACTCTGTCCTCAGCTGGACTGGGTGGCCACGGGCTTGGCGGCCTGTTGTTTTGCAAAGGCATCTGGATACACTTGAATGTACTTGAAACTGCTTGAGGAGAAAGCCACAACTCACAGAACTGATTTCCTTTTGTCTTTCAAAGGTGTGAGCTGCCTTCAGAAAAGGTCTGACTTAGGGCAGATGGACACGAAGAGACACAAGAAGCTGCAATGACTCACACCGATCCTGGGGAAATACTTTCTGGAGGGCGACAGTCCCCCTGACTGCGGATGAGTCAGGAGTGTCAGAAGTGGGCTTTCTCTCGCTTCTCCTAAGTTGTGTGGATGCTGTTGCTGCGAACATGCACAGCAAGACAGACGGCCAGGCACTCGCTCGCTTGTCGACGTGCCACTCAGGGAGGGACACTGATGGCCCCGAGACATGCACGCATGCCCACCTCCTTTCCTGAGTGGCTCTGCCCCGTGAACCCACGCTCACCGCCAAGAAGGCTGCCACTAGCCTTGTGAGTGGCCATTTTCCATCTAAGCCCATGTCCACGGTCTTCACAGAGCACAATGCCGAACCTTTGTATTAGTTAAGCTAAGCCACTCAACCCTTTGTTTTCGTGAGGGTCAATTCTTTTTTTTTTTTCTTCTTTTTTTAAACCGGTCAACTCTAAGACTTCAGGAAAGACTTTTCGTTTGGGGTTTAAAGCTGATGTAAGGACAATCCTTTTGAAGGTTCATCCAGCCTCATGACTCCAGGACGTATGCAATGCCCCAGCATTTGAGCCAATTCTGCTGTGCATCTCCCCTGTTTTCACTAGTATTCTTCTATGGAATCACTGATCCAAAGGTCAAGCAAGGCAGCCGGGCACCATCCCGCCCTTTGTGGGCTCACAACAAAGGAGGCAGCTGTTCAGGGAGGAAAATCAGCTATACATGAAAGTTCTGCATTAAAGGGGACATTAAAACCAAAGCCATTTCCAGATGAAAAAGCCTCACGGGCAAAGGAAGGCAAGATGGCCCCAGCTGTGTACACTAGCGTGCGTGGATGTGGCAGCCCTGGGGAAGGCAGCAACGCTCAGAACGAGGTGGTAGCAGAGACAGCCTTGTCTTCGTAGGTGTTAGATTTTTCAACCTTTTCTAGAGACGACGACTTCATAGTTCGAACATAAAAGCAACGCCATGTGGTTTAGTACTGGTGGAGCAGCAAGCGATGGCTTTCTCCTGAGAATTCTGGGAAATCTGGCCGTATTTCCCCCTTGGAGGTGAGGCTTAGGGGGAGCGACTTGAGGGGCCAAGCACACAAGGTCCCTCCTCACGCTACTATCCTCACGACACCCCCTTCTCCTCCAGGCGGCGGGACCACCAGCGCACATGCACAAATGCCAGCAGGTTAGCTTTGGTTTCATTTCTAACCAATGCAGCAAACCCCACTAGGTTGAATCAAGAAGCATGACCTCAAGCCTCGACGACAGGCAGCCCAGAAGTTGGCAAAGGCCATGTCCCAGAAGGTGTGTGGCAGGGTCACGGTGGGGGGGGGGGGGACTCACTCACTCAGGTGGTGGGGAACGGGGCAACGCAAGTTATTCTGAAACGCGGGTGGTCAGAGAGCCTGCTGTAGGGTTAATGAGGTTATGATAATGACCTTACTGCATGAAACTCCGCAGACAAGAACGTGGGCACCCAGTGAGCGCTCTCCACAGCCACGAGGCAGCAAAGCTGAGCTTTGGTCTGCTGCAGGGCGCACACAGAGGGGTACCCACACCGACTGGCCACAGCTCCTGTCACACTGCACAGTCCAGAGACAATAGGCAGCCTGCAGCTGTAAGGTTGACCACCCAGCTGGCCTCCTCCCCAGGTTCTGACCGACTTGTCCAGGGGCCCGAGAGGCAGGGACAGTGATGACAGCTAGCAAACAGCAGATGCTGAGAGAAACACCTGACCTAAGGCGGCCACCAGCCACCAGAGGCCAGACAAAGGGATCCACTTTTGGCCACCAGGCCGCCGAGTCACAAGAGAATGAACACCTGTTGCTTCAAGGTACTCCATTTAGCCGAACACAATGGGATGCCTCTGAATTGGGGGTCCAGTCAAGACTCTGTAAAGTTCCATGGGCGGTCAGCAGAACCAGCCCCCAGCCTTGGAGGCCAGTCAGAGTGCACTTTCGAAGAGAGGATGGTGAGACTGTCTCTCACACACTCATCGAGGGGACCCATCCCTGGAAAGAGACGTCACACTTCCGGCAGCTGCGGGTCTTGGAGAAGGAGGGAGGAGACCCCTGGGGAGAGGACACAGTGGTGACATCAAGGAGCTCAAACAGCCACCGTGGTGAGGCCCGGCCCTCAGGGAAAGCATTCCTTCTGCTTCCCACGGGGCCGCTCGCTGTGCGCAGAGGGCTGTCACGGCTGCTCAGGGCACCACCGCAAATGCCCTTGGTGAGTGTTTTTTTTTTGGCATCACTGCCCTCTGGTGGTCGTGGAAGCTACCCAGTGTTGCTCCTGGAGAGCCGCTGCTGGATTTGAACCGCCAAGCCCGCGGGCCGCAGTCCCGCACTCAACCACTACGCCACCGGGGCTCAGCCCTCCCTAGTGAGTTTTAAAACATGCTCTTTATTCTACGTCCTTTGGCCTCTCCCCTTCCAGGAAGGCAATGTCCTTACTTGTCCCTGGTGTGTCTTGGGTGGGGTGGGGGTGGGGGTGGGGGGCGGTGGACCCAGTCATCTGAAAGCTAGCTGGGAGGTCCAATGCCTTCCGAAAGCCATTTCTACCAGTAGATTTTTATTCTGATCTGTCCCTCGGCTCTGACTTCATCCTGCCTGGCTTGTCTCTGAAATCAACATGCCCCCATCCGCCCACCCCCGGTCCTACTGCCACAGGGGGCAGCTAGCTGTGAGTCTCCCAGATACAGGCTCCCCACCTGACCTCTCTCCTCACCCCAGCAGAGCACTGCAAAAGCATGCTGCATCCCGTGTGAGCATTGGCCAGTCAGTACTTTATGTGCTGTCTGCAGTTTACAAGGCTTTCGTGTAAGCGAGGAGGCCGAGGGCTACCTACAGGCTGTGCTCAGGAACCTTGTGGGGGACAGTGGCATGAATTTGGAAAGTGTGCGATTTCTTGATGATACTTCAGAACTTAGAGGGCCTCTGGAAAAGGTTTTGACATTCACATTCTAAGATTTCATTGCATCTACACACACGCGCGCGCACACACACACACAGGCTCACGAGCTTCTGAAATTTGCTGAAAGTCACACAAAGCCTCCGGACTGGACTTCTTCACAGTGGTTAAGCAGTCTGCTAGGAGAGGTGGGGTGATAAAGGAATCCTGCATAGGGCCACTCCTCCCCTCCTTCCACTATCGATCAGGCCATTTACCCCCGCCTAAAGGACAGTAAGTGCATCCTAGCTATCCACGGTGCCTCTGGCAGTGTTCACAGCAAAGCAGCAGCACTCCCAAGAACCCTGTTCAGGGCAAGCACCATGTGCGCCTCGGAACGGCTGAACGCTCCAGACAGGCGGTCCTGCGCGTGCGCTCCCTGCAGCCCGGTTCCAGCAGCGAGTGGTGGTTGGCGCCTCGCTGGGATTCCAGCCTCACAAAGCCCTCGCTGTACAGCCGTGCCCCGTGGGTGTCTTCCGCAGCAGCCTAAGCCGCCCACGGGGCCTGGTGTCAGAGGAGCTGCTCGCCGAGAGCCTGCCCAGCAGCTCCACCGGCTCCCTGGCAGCCACACACGGGCAGCGGGCAGCAGGACTCCCCGGAGACAAACGAACCCGGGCCTGTTACACATGGCTCTCGAAAGCAAACGCTGGAATCGCTTGGCGGGGCCCAGGACCTTGAATCTCAGGGCTAAGGTCTAACTTCAGGTTCACAATCACGCACGGCCCTTCGGGCCCAGGTGATGCAGCTGCACACACGCTGACTGCCTTTCCTACGGCAGGCAGCCCCCTTTCAACTCAACTGCACGGCCAGAAGAGTCAAGAGCCCGGGTGGCGGAGTGCTTATCAGTTGGACTGCTAGGTCAGCAGTTCGAAGCCCCAGCCGCTCAGTGGGAGCAGGAGGTTTTGTGCTCCCTTTGTAAATAGTATCACAAACTCACAGGGGCTTTTCTACCCATCCCTACAGGATTGCGATGTGTCAGAATTGTCTGAATGGCAGTGCGTGCCAGGGGGGGCTGTTTGATGGCGGAGGTCGTTTTTCATGGCAGTCAAAACTATATGATGTCGTGATGGGAGCATCTGATACTGTCCATCTTGTTAACCTACAGGGTGTGACTTGTGACTTCTCATGCGAAACCTGAATTCTCACTCCTGTTACTGCATCAATGTTGTTTCATCCTTTGTAACAAACACCCACAATCAAAAGATTCCAGCGAAAGGAACTGCATATAGGGAGGCAGAGGGATATGTGAACCTGTGCACAGAGAACGGGGCACAAAGACGGAGGGATATGTGGATCTCTGCGCAGTGCACAGAGGGCGGAGGGATATGTGAACCTGTGTCCAGTGTAAGGGGCGTGGAGGCGGAGGGATATGTGAACTTGTGCACAGAGCAGAGAGCGGAGGGATATGTGAACTTCTGCGTAGTGTACAGGAAGTTGAGAGATATGTCAACCTGTGCACAGGGAACGAGAAACGGAGCTGGAGGGATATGTGGCTCTCTGCGCAGTGCACAGCAAGCGGAGGGATACGCAAACCTGTGTGCAGTGTACAGGGAGTGTAGGTACGTGAACCTGTGCGCGGTGTACAGGAGGCGGAGGGATACTTGAACCTGGGAGTGCAGACAGCGGAGTGTGAACCATCGTGCAAAGTACAGGAGGCGGAGGGACCTGGAATACCACACTTTCTGCAGGTACATCTGCACACCAGTTTGAAGAGCTGGTGCCGCCTGTACTTTAGGGTGTTGGCAATGACACCAAATTCGGAAATGGAATGAAACGGACCTTTTGAAGTCCCTTCGAGTAACACGGGCTGCCAACTATCTGACTTGGAGCAGGCTGTTCTTTAGAAGGGGGTTGGTGAAACTCGGTCTCACATTCTTTGACTATGGAAGCAGTAGCAGAAAAAAAGACCCCCGACAAGAAAGACCCAGTGGTGGCCACAACGGGCTCAAACACAGCAGCGATTGTGAGGCTGGTGCAGGATGGCCAGCTTTTTTATGTATACAGCACGGGTCACTGTGAGTTGAGGCACACTTGACCCCTATCTCCTCCAGAGGAGACCATTCTTCCTCTGCCCTGGGAAGCACAGACGACACAATGTAATTTCTGCATCTGCCTTTGAACGCTACTCTTGTAACGTCTCAAAGTGAAGGCCTGGTGCCCTAGCTGCCCTGAGGCATCCCTTTCATTGGCTCTCCGTCGCACAGCTGCCGAGTAATTCACCAGCAAGCACAGCGGCAACAGCCTTTGCCCTGTTACCAGCGCTCCTTGTGGGTAGCGCGGGTTTCCTCCAGTGACCCCGCTGCACAGTAGGTTGTCGCAGCCTTGCTGGGGCTGGTGTCCCGTCCACAGGAGCGAATGCGTGGCCTGATGCTGCTGTCAACACGAAGAATATGGCTCCCTGCAGGAGCCAGGAAGCCCCTGCCTGAGGGAGCCGGTGTCCCCGGGGAAGGGTCTCCCGGTGGTGGTGCGATGGCGAACATCTGCCCTGCCCCTGCACGCCGGGCACCCACGCCTGGGTCGGTGGCTCCACGTCACACCGGCTGGCCTCTGCTGGACTTGGCCGGAATCCCGACAGCCGGACTGCACTGCCCAAGCACCCACTCTCACCAAGCAGCGTCCCTGAGACCAGCGTGCCCTCACTCCCACACACACGCCACCTACCCCAGAGTGGAGCTGTCCTCCTGGGCGGGCTGGGCAGGGGTGCTGGGCTCTCCGGGCTCTCCGGGGTCCTCAGCCGGCCTCCGGGCAGACACTCCCTGCAAAGGGCAGCACAGGGAGGCGCCGAGTCAGCGCGCCCCGCCTCCCGCACAGCTGTTATTATGAAACCCCTCATTTGTGGCCACGGAGCTGGTGACGCTGCCCGTGCCGCCGCCGCGGCCATGTGACCAGCTGGGTCACTTCTGGAGCTGGTTTCAACCCGGGCGCTGAGCCCACTGCTGCCCCGGGGCGGGACACGGGAAGTTTGTCATGCTCAGAGACCTAGCCGGCCGGAAACGAAGTGTCAACTGTGGCCCCTTCCTTTGTTCCCCGGGGGCACCAATCACCGCTCAGCCTCAGCGGACTTGAAATGCAGCCCCCTTTTCACGTCGGACGTGCGGGTGGGGGATGGGAGGGGGTGCAAGCGCTTGGATACATCTGGCAAAGTTGATGGTTTGGATTCCCCCAGAAGCAAGACCAGGCTACTTCTTTCCAGGTCACGGCCATTGAAAACACTATGGAATGTGGACCGCCACTGGTCTTCACTGGGGGGCGGCCACTCCTGGAGGTCCCTGCAATCCTTGCCTAGGCTCATTGTCCCGAGGGAGTATGGAGGCTGCTAGTGACAAAGCCAGGATGGAAGGAGGCGAGCTTCTGCAAACACAGCCTCTGCAATGCTCACAGCGCCCTTCCTCCCCAAGCGTGCGCGTGCCACTCTGTGGGTACCAGGAAAGTGGCAATGCACAGATGCTCAAACAACTGGCCAAGAGGCTACCTGCCAATGACCCTGCTGGGTGTGCTCTAGAAAACGGGTGGCTGTGGACCCCGCATCAGGGCGCCTCCAGGGTGTCTGGGAGAACAGACTCCATAAACGGTTGAAGTGAAGAGTTGGAGGCACCTGGCGGAAGTGGGAGGGGACAGGGGGGGTAAGGGGGGCCTGGAGAGCATGCGGGCGCTCGGGGGGGCATGGGGTGACAGGGGCGCTACCTCAGTGTAGTGCTCCGTGGATGGCGACGACCTGGACCTCTCGTGCAGGTACTGCGGCCTCTCGCGCTGGTTCAGCCCCACGTCCAGGATGTCGTCGGCGGAATGGTACCGGCTGGAGGCCCGGGCTTCCCCAGGCTTCCGCTGCTCCTTCCAGGAAGCTTGGTACTCGGCAAACGTGCCGAGTCTCTGCGGGGATGGGTCGGATATCTCGCCTTTTCCCGCTTTCCTGTGAGAGCCGGCGCTTCCCCCAAAGGAGGTGGTGCGCGCTCTCGTGGATAGCCATGTCTCCTCGCCTTCGTAGCCTGGACCAGCTGCCTGCTGCCGCTCTACCTTCTCTCCCGGAAGCCTGCTAGGGGCCTGCCTCCATCCGGGCCCCTGGGGCACAGGCCTGCTGGTCTCCTCAAAAAACTTCCACCTGTCAGCAAATGTGCCCACCGTGTCCTCGGCTGGCTCTGGGCACTGGCGAGGGAGGTGGTCCCCTGAGAGCCCCACTTGGTGCATCTTCTCAGGCTCCGAGTACGATTTCAACTTCTGTTCCACCGTGAAGCGTCTGCGGCCCCCGATGCGGGGGACGAGGGGCACACCGGCACCTCCAGACAAGGACGGCTTGGATAAGGTTCCCTCCAGGAAGTGGGGTGCAGAGTCCAGACCCCCAGGGTGCAGAGCTGAGGCGCCGTGGTCCTCAGGCCTGTGCTCTGAGGCCACTGGGTAGGGTTCACCTGGGCTGGGGTCCAAGTCCCGACGCTTGAAAGACGTGGCCCTCAGGACTCTGGCCTGGGCCTCTTTCAGGTGGTCTTTGTAGGAGCTGGTGAAGGAGCCTTCACGAGGGCTGCTGGGGGTGGCTCCTGGTTCGGCCCTCCAGCCGGCAGGGTCCCCCTGGGCCTCCCCAGTCCCCGCCAGAGTCACCGAGCTCTTGCTGTTCTGCAGCCTGGCTCGCCGCATCTGGATCTCATTCCGCAGGGTGGTGGCAAAGCGGTCGCTTCTCCGAATTGGCTTCCCCACCTGGGCGTCAAAGGGGTGTGGCTTCCCAGGACCACCCCTGTGGGGGTCCCCCGAGCGGGCATCTTGGAGGTGTCCCAGGCCACCCTCTTGGTGGTGCCCTGCCCAGCCTTTCCTGCCTTCCTGGGTAAAGGAGTACAGCATGGGCGTGTTCTGTGGCGAGATCTTGCTGCTCTCGCAGTGCCTCCCCTGGAAGTCGCTGTCTGCTGCTCGCTCGGGCCTGGCTTTCTCCACACAGCTGGACTTGGAGGACTCGCCAGCTCCCAGGGACCAGCCCTGCCCACCCCTCTCCACCGAGTGCCAAGGCTCTCTCTCGCTGGGGTTGCCATGCTGAGGTAGGGAACACAGCTGTTTCGGGCCCTGCAGGTGGGGGCCCGGACACCCCCAATGCTCTTCACTCCGCAGGGCAGGCCGCCGGGGGCCCGCATTGCAAGAGCGGCCCTGCCCAGCGCCCTCCACCTTCTGGTCGGCACTGCCAAGCCACCTGGCTGTGGCACAGTCGCCGTCATCCTGGAAATGATGATAGAGGAGCTCCCGGGAACCCCCCAGGAAGGGCACGCGCTGCAGCACCCTGGGTGAAGCAGGGGGCCTGGAGCCTTCATGGAGGAAGGGGCTCTCGTCACTGCACTGGCGAGGGTGCTGGTGGCCTTGGGGGGGCTGGGTCAAGCGCAGGTCACAGCTGGACAGTGAGCCCTGCAGCCCACTGGGGCCCCCGAGGAGGCCGCCCATGCGGCTGACGGGCCAGCCCCCCTCCAGAGGCAGGTCCGCGTGGTGGCCACAGTTGCCAGGCCACTTCCTGTCCCCGGTCCGCGCCAGCTGTCGCAGTGCATCTGTGGGGTCCACTCTCCATTCAGTCAGTGATGGGCCCCGGGGTGGGGCGGTGGCCGCCTCTGAGTACGGGGACCCTGGGGTCTTCTCGTGGCCCTTGGTGGCAGCAAAGCTGTCACTGCGCAGAGGTGGTGGGGGAGGTGGGGGGGAGGCGGGGGCCTTCTTCTTGTCAGGAACATACCAGACAGGCCCCAAGTTGGACCTAGCGGGGGCCTTCGGCTCTGGGCTGCCCTCCTGTCGGGGGCTTTTGCTAATTGCATGGTGGGGGCCGCTGGGCAGAGGGGCGAGCCGCTCCTCCAGGCCATGTGTCAGGTCACCGCTCAGTGAGGGCTGCCTGCTGCCGCCGCCAGGTCTCGAGCTCTCCCACAGCCCCACCTTGTACAGCAGGTTCTCTGTGGAGGAGCCGTCCGCCCTGGACAGCGTGTGGTCTGGCGTGCTGGAGCTGGTGGAGAAGGAGCCATAGGCCGAATCACGCTTGCTTGGGCCTCCCAAGTGGTCAATGCTGCTGTTGGACTTGGCGGCCGACAGGCGGCCAGAGGGACAGGGCTGGGCAGGAGGGTCCAAGCTATCGACACTGCCCAGGGAGCTGAAGTGGTCAGAGGTGCGCTGTAGGTTGGTCTGCTCCCATGAGCCAGACAGGTCGTGGGACGAAGAGCTGGAGAGAGAAATGGGCAGGAAAGTTTGCTTTAGGACGAGCAGCAAAGAAGAAGAAGGCGGGGGGAGGGAGGACCAGGTGCTCTGGAAAGTTATAGCCCCTCAGACAGCACAACAGAGCCCCTCCACATGCATGGTGAGAGCGCGGGGGACACTCTCCGAGGTGCTGACTGTGTGCACACGCGGCCCTCAGGTGCGCACACAGCCCCAGGTCTGGGGTCTAACTTAACCCATGCAGAGCTGAGCGTCCTTTCTAGGGTTAGGGTTTATTCAAGTAATGCCCTTCTCGGTAACTTTCTGAAATAAAGCACACACACAAAACCTGGTCACTTCAAATGCCAGGAGCTCTTTTTCTCATGAAAGTCCATGGACTGGCCAACTCCCCAGGCAGGATTAACCAAGGTTAGCAAACAGTTCATGAGCCTCAGGGCGCATATGTTTTCATATGGTTGGGGGGAAACATGAAAATCGTGACAGCTCATGGCACATTTCCATGTTCATAAATTGAGTTTATTGATTTATCTGGCCACTAACGTCCTGGTCACTCATGGCTACTGTCCCACTAGAGAGACCGAGTTGAGCAGCTGAAACAGAATTCATGACCTGTCCCTTCACAGAGAAAAGGTGCTGACCCAAGCTAGCGTTCTAAATGCTTCCTATTCTGGAGAATTCTCTTTCTCTTTCTCTCTCTCTCTCTCTACACACACACACACACACACTGCCCCAAGTCAATTCTAATGTCAGGGACCCTAAAGGACAGAATCGAACTGCCCCACATGGTTTCTGGATGGTCATCTCTATGGAAACGGACTGCCACATCTTTCTCCCAGGGAGCGCCTGGTGTGTTCAGTGGGCACAGGCACGCGCACACACACATACACACACACACACACACACACACACACACACACACAACCAGTCCGTTAGCGGCCAGATACTTCAGCTACTATTCCAGCTCCAAAAACCCAGGGTCAGAATTATGACAGCATCCAAGGCAAAGTAAAAAGTGGGGCTATCCAAGGCGAATTAAGAAATTAGTTATTCCGTGAGGCAGTGCACCATTTGTCAGGCTGGATGGGAAAACAATGTATTATACAGGCATAATAAAAGTTTTAATATAATGATTGTGTTTTCTATCAAAAAATGATATTGACAGAAATATGGGGAGCTGATACTGAGGGCCTAAGTGGAGGGAGGGTGTTTTGAGAGTGATGATGACAAGTGTGCAAATGTGGTCTGCATCCAATTGATGTATGATGTATGTATTGATCGTGATGGGAGTTGTATGAGCCCTCAACAAAATGATATATATATATATATATATATATATATATATATATATATATATAAAAGGAGGGGGAAAGAGGAGCTTATACCAAGGACTCAAGTAGAAAATATTTGCAAATGAAGATGGCAACATGTGTACAAATATGCTTGATACAAATGATGAATGTTATAAGAGCTGAAAGCGCCCAATAAAATTATTGGAAAAAAATGATATTGACAGCACTAAAGTGAACTGGAGGCATACAAAAAAAAAGCTATGTTTTTTAATTGCTTTATAAAACAACCTACCACTTTCAAAGTCCTCTCCATTACACTTAATATATTCGTTAAATCTGCAATTCCAGTCTTGCAAACATTATTCAAACTCCTCTGTTTGGATGGCTGACAGCACCTCCCTCCTTTTTTTCTTTACCACTTCCACTTCACCAAATTGCTATCCTTCTTTGTGCCTCAGCATTTGCGGAAGCAAAAAGAAGTGTCATGGAGTGAGCTCGGGTGAATAAGATGCATGCGCCATACTGTTTTTCGCCAAAAACTGGCCCATTGAGGTAACTTTGTTGTGGTGGTGACAAAACTAGTCCACTGTCTGCCACAAATCAGGGTTTTTTGATCACACACTGGTACGTAATATTTTCACAGCCTCTAAATAGGAAGCTTGATTACCAGTCTAGAACGAACTCAAATGCACCACGAGTCGACATTTTCACTCGTTTGGGAAGCTGACCAACATTCAGAACAACGTTTGCCACCCACATTTCACCTTTTCTTTTCTTTTTTTTGAATTTATTTATTTATTTATTTGTTTGTTTGTTTGTTTTTATTTTTTTTTAATTTTATTGGGGGCTCTTACAGCTACTAGAACATTCAGTACATCATTTGTATCAAGCGCATTTCCACACATATTTCCACATACATTTCCCAATATTTTCCACTTGAGGCCTTGATACAAGCTCCTCTTTAAAAAAAAAAAAAACCCTCCCCTTTCCCCTCCCCCCCTTTTTAAAAAAATTAATCATTTTATTGGGGGGCCCTTAAAACTCCCATCACAATCCCTAACAACATCAGTTGTATTCAGGCCACTTTTACACACCTATTGCCATCATCACTCAAAACATTCTCCCTCCCTCCAGGCCCCCATTATCAGCTCCCTATATTACCCTTCCTCCCCCCTTCCCCTTGAATGCTTAGTAATTTACAAATTATTTTTTCATCCTGTACACTGTCCAATGTGTCCCAACACTCACTTCCCTGTTGTCCGTGCCCCAGAGAGGAGGCTATGTGCAGATCCCTGAAGTTGGCTCTCCCTCTCCATTCCTCCGTTCCTCCACTCTCCTGGTATTACCACTCCCATCACTAGTCTTGATGGATCATCTATCCTAAGTTTCCCATGTTTCCAACTTCACTGTACGTCTCCTGGTCTAGCTGGATTTATGTCACTTGTACACTTGAGTTTTTTCCTATAGTGCCGTCCTGGTAAGCTGTGCTCAACCTCACAACCGTTTCTGCAGCAATTTTCCCAAGCAGGAAGGAAACAAAATTTCATAGTCGTCAGCTATTCTCTTAAATTGGCAATGACAAAAACAACGAGGCTTGAGTGAAACTATTTTTATGAAAAAATTCACTGTGACCAGAGAGTGCCAGTGTGTGCACTACCTCAGAGTGAGTTGCTTGATGCCTATCTAGCTGGAAAACGTGTACTCCAAAAGCGTCACTCTGCTCAGCGCAATTCTTGTTTTTTTGGGGGGGGCTACCCCCTCGTACATAAACCATTGAGCAAGCACTTAGAACAAATAGTTCTTTTTGTTTTGTTTTGTTTTTTGGGGGGGGGGGGCATCACTGCCCTCTGATGGGAGTAGGAGGCCCAGCCTTGCTGCTGCTGGATTTAAACGGCCAACCCAGTGGGCCACAGTCCTGCACACAACCACAACGCCACCGGGGCTCAGCCCACAAATAGTTCTTAAGACATGGCCCTATCCAATACTCACCGTAGGAAGAGACCACTGAAGAGATGGGTGCTGTGGCTAAGTGTGGTGAAGCACCCACATGGTGTCTAGGTGTCAGAAAGAGTGCTGGCTGGGTCCTTAAGGGCTTGCTTGTCTCTAAACAAGCAGCCATCAAGTGAGGCGTCAACTAAATCCACATGGAGGAAGCACACCAGCCAGTGTGATCCAAGGTTTGCCAATAATAACATCCAAATGGAAAGGGGTGAACGCTATCAGAGTTTACATCATAAACAGAAGGAATTCCTGGCAGGTAGTGCTTATATGCTGGACTGCAAACCATGAGGTCAGTACTTCAAAACCAGCAGGCAGCTCCAGGGGCGAAAGGCAAAGCTTTCTATTCACATAAGAAGAGTTACAATCTCAAAAGCCCACGGGGCAGTTCTATTCTGTACTATAGCATGACCTTGAGTCAGAATTGACCCGATGGCAGTGACTTTGAGTTTTGTGGGGTCCCCATGTGGATTAAGTGTCCAGTGAATTCCCTCTGACCATTGTCCAGGGATTTGAATAGCCCCGCCTCCAGACAGAAAGCATAGTAAAACAGATTATGGCAGATGTTGTCAGGTACCATCGCGACCCCATGCACAACAGAACTAAACACTGCAAGGTCCTGTGCTATGCTGTGCCTATGCCTGAGTCCACTGTAGACACCGTGTCCATCCTCTTGTTGAGAGCCTTCATCTTTTTCATTGCCCCTCTACACTGCCAGGCATGAAGTCCTTCTCCAGGAACAGGTCTCTCCTACAACATGTCTCACCATCCTTGCTTCCAAAGAACATTCTGGCTGCACTTCTTCCAAGACAGATCGGTTGGTCCTGTTCGCAGCTTCTGATACTTTCAATCTTCTTCTCCAGCACCACAATTCAAATGTATCTATTCTTCTTTGGTCTTCCTTACTCAGTGTCCAACTTGCTCATGTGGATCCAAGTAAGATGAAATCCTTGACAACTTCAACCTTTTCTCCATTTATCATGATGCTCCCTATTGGTCCAGTTGTGAAGACTTTGGTTGTCTTTCCATGGAGTCAAATCCATACAGAAGACTGCAGTCCTTGATCTTCATCAGCAAGTGCCTCAAGTCCTTCTCACTTTCAGCAGGCAAGCTGGTGCCATCCGTATATAGTAGCTTGGTGATGAGCCTTCCTCCAAACCCGATGTCACCTTCTTCACAAAATCCAGCTCAGGAAACAGACTGAACAAGTAGGGGTGAGAACACAATCCTGAAATGCACCTTTCCTGATTTTAGACTCTGCAGAATTCCCTTGTTCTGCTCACCCAACTGCCTCCAGATCCATGTAGGTACAAGTTCCCAATGAGCACATGTTCTGAATTCCCATTCTTCTTAAGGTTGTACACAGTTTATTTGGGTCCACACGGTCTAATGCTTTTGCATAGTCAGTGAAACACAAGTATACATCTCTCTGGCATTTTCTGCTTTGAGCCAAGATCATCTGACATCAACAATGATATCCCTTATTCATGTCCTCTTCTGAAACCAGCTTGAGCCTGTCAATGGACCCTGTCAATGTGCTCCTGCAACCTTTGGTGGATGAGCGTCAGCAAAATTTTACTTTGTTGGGATATCAATGATACTGCTTGAGCATTGTTAGGTCATCTTTCTTTGAAGTGGGCACGGATATGGAGAGTTGGCCAAGCAGCTGTCTTCCAAATTTCCTGGCATAGATGAGTGAGTGCTTCCATTGCTTCATCATCTTGCTCAAACCTTTCATTGGATATTCCACTAATTTCTGGAGCCTTGCTTTTGCCTAATATAGCTTGAACTTCTTCCTTCAAGCATCATAGGTTCTTCCTCCTGAAATGATGGGATGTCATCTAGTTTTTGTTTTTTTTTTTTGTACAGTGACCCCGTGTATTCGTTCCATCTTCTCTTGATGCTTCAGGCATCATTCAATATTTTGCCTATAGAATCTCTCAATATGGCAACTTGAGGCTTGATTTTTTTTTCTTGAGATGTTTCAGATATGCTGCGCATGTGCTTACTTTTTGGTTTTCTACCTCCAGGTCATTTCACATTTCATTATAATATTTGGCATCCTTTCTTCAATTTGTTTTAACTTCTCTACGATTAAGGGCATGTTTCAGAGTCTCTTCTGACATCCACTTTGATCTTTGCATTCCTTCCTGTCTTTTAGCTTTCTTCATGAGTGATGTCCTCCCCCAGCTCTCAGGTCTCCTGTCATTAGTGCTCCATGCATCAGGTCTGTTCCTGAGGTGTTCTTGAAATTCAGGCGGGTAGACTCGAGGTCTTATTTTGCAGACTTGTTTTCATTTTTGTCAGCCTTATTCTCAACTTACATATGGTCAATTGAAGGTCTGTTCCACAGTCTGTTCCTGGCCAGGTTTTAGCTGGGAATATTGAGTTTCTCCACATCTCGTCCCACAGATGGAGTCAGTTTGACTTCTGTGTGTTCCATCTGGAGAAGTCACCTTTTGTGGTATTATAAGGCGTATGTTCTATGAATAAGTCATTGGTCTTGTAAAATCCTATCATGCAATTTCCATCTTCATTTCCATCACCAAGTCCATATTTTTCTAAGAATTATTCCATTCTTGGTTTCCCACTTTTGCTTCCCAAATGCCAATAATTACCAGTTAATGTTGATGCATTTGATCAATTTCAGAAAAGTCATTGCATTAGTAGACTTCTTCAGTTGCTTCCTCACCAGTTTTTGTGGTTGGTGCATAAATTTGAATAATGTTTGCTTTGAAGGTGATAGATACAATCCTATGACAGCATTGTAGCTCATGACTGATTTTGCAATGTCTTTCTTGACAAGGAATGCCAAGTCTCGTGTTATTCCTAGCAGAGTAAATCATTTGGTTTTCTGATTAAAAATGGCCAATATCAGCCCACCTCAGTGCACTCATGCCTAGGAGACTGATCTTTATGCATTCATTTTCATCTTTCACGACTTCTAATTGTGCTAGATTCATGCTTTGCACAATCCAAGTTCCAACCATTAGCAGATTTTTGTAGCTGTTTCTCCTCACCTTGTCTTGTGCCCCATCAGGTAATGAAGATCCCCAAGGTTCCATTCCCTTAGGCTTTCCCCAACTCAAGTTACCCCGGTCAACTCCACTTTGAGAAAGCAGCCTCACCTCAGTCATAATTTGAGTGCCCTAGACCTGAGGGCCCCTCCACTGGCACTATCTCCAAAGATGGTCTGCTTCCGTGTTCAGACTTTCAGTATCTGACATTGTCTCCAAGCTCCGCCTAAGGCTAAGGCAGATGTAGTTTGCCTACAATTTAACGCCTTCTCATTTCCTCTCCATTTTAAAGTTTTTAGTATCTAGCTTTCTTTTCGATTGAGGCTTTTCTGTGTTGTGTGTAGTCTAGTTTTTAGTATCTAGCTTTCTTTTCGACTGAGGCTTTTCTGTGTTGTGTGTAGTCATTGCCATTGGCTTTTGTTTTCTGTCTATGAACTCCAGGGTAGGTAGATCTATAGGGGCAGCAACTGGATTGATGATTGCCTAGGGGCATGTGAGGAGAGGATGGGGGAAATGGGGAGCTAAAGCAGTGCGTACAAGAAGAAAATGTTCTGAAGTGGATTGTGGGGATGATTGTCCAACTCTTGTTAATATGACTAAACGGCTAAATTGTATGATACGTGAAGTACATGCCAATAAAACTAATTTTTTTGATGTTTCATTATAGCTAGACAAGTCTGTGACTTTCCAGTTTCAAAGGGGAACAAAGAGGGGCACATTGTGTTTAGGGGCCCAAGTTTCCCATTCAGCTACTCATCGAGGTCAGCAGTTCAAAAGCACCAGCTGCTCCAGGGAAAAGAGTTGTGGCCACGGGCCCCTATGCAACCTAGGAACACCACAGGGGCAGTCAGCGTTTTCATCTTCCCAGTTCACACGTGTCACACAGCTGTCTGCAGGGTAGACTATTTACAAAGGTCTAAATGAAACAGGGGCATCTGTGGACTTGTCCTCTCCAGGGCGTGGAGAAAGGAGGTCCAAAAACAAAGGAGCTGCCATGCTGGGTGAGAAGAGGCGGGGTGACAGGCTTGGGGTCAGACAGCTGGGGAAGACATGGGTGGGAGAGCACCTACCTCACGTGATGTCGGGCATGCCAGGATGGGCAGGTGCCTGCTGCAGAGAATGGAGTGGCCACAGACTCCGGGGCACCGTCACAGAACTTGGTGGCATGCCAGGAGTGTGGCCTCCAGCTCAGCTCATTCTTCCTGCAAAAGAGGCAGACGGCTCAGGACTCACGTAGAGGCATCGCTGCACCAGGGAAGGGCACATGGCCCCTTCAGCAGGAATGCCACTGCAGGACCCTTCCAGCTGGGTTGCTGGTGTACTTAAGTCCCTGTGGACACCAGTGGTGCATGTACCTGGCTCCTAACTCAAAGCTGAGGTTTGAGTCACCCCAGAGGTTCCTCAGAAGAAAGGCATGGCCATCTACTTCTGAGAAGTCAGCCACTGAAAACCTGAGGTCCTACTCCGATGCACATGGGGTCCACTCACCGGCAGCTGGTGCCGGTCCATGATTCTCAGGCCAGGACACTCCCATTGTCATCACCCTTCCTGAAGGACATGCTGCACGGGATTCTGACCTCTAGAACTCAAGCCAACCCTTACTCTTCCAAGTCAGTCCAGAGAGTACAAATACAGGCCCTGAAACTGCGAGTAGAAGCCCAGAACCTAAGCAGCTGCCAGGGCACCACGCCTAGTCTCAGGGCAGCTCCATTGTGCCAAAGAAGATGCTCGCCCTATGGAGTTGCCAGTAGTTCCGGCCTGGCGGGACTAGATCACCAGGCCCTTCTTCTGAGGCATCTAGCCTAGGTGTGCTTCAACCGCCAACCTTTTTGCCTGCCTTGTTCACACTTTGCAGTCTCTGGAACTGCCCCAAGAAGGCGACATAGATACTGTTTGGGGCCTTGGGTGTCCTTGAGGGCATGCAGTGCCTGGGACACATTCTCAGATCACGTATCTTCCATAAGGCGCTCACAAAGGAAGTCTCTAAAGGCTGTCTGAGGCTGCCGGTGAGGTATACTGTGCAGTCATTCTGTGTCTGACAGCAGCGTGTACCCATGATGCAACTGCACCCCAGGGCGCCAGTGTACACTTGTGAACTCAGCCCACTCCTATATGTCAGCACATGCTCATGGTGACAGCATACCCCTGTGCCAGCAAATGAGGGCCCATCTAGCAGGGCAGGGTGAGTTGAAGCCAGGACTGAATCTGACATGAGCTGCAGGGAAAGCGCACCATGCATGGGAAGCATCACTCCTGAGACCATCTGCAGGTCCAAGACTGTACTTCGAGGTCCTCAGGATGCTGGTCAGAAAGGCTCTGGCTCAATGGTTTTTCCTGCTTTCCTCTCTTCTCTTACAGGTCAGAAATGAAGGGGTAAGCTTGCTGACCAGGACTGGAGCCAGAGGAAAGAGAGACACAGGCTTGGAAAAGCTAGCATCTGATACTTCGAGGTGCTGGCATCTCCACCCTGCACCTGGAAGGACGGGGCACTGGCTGGCACCCTCACACGAGGGGTGAGCACTCTTTTCCAAGACGGCCGAGCATGAGACAGCAGCAGGCATCCCACGTGCAGATTGGTGATTGATGCCTCACACCCTCTGGGTCTGGGCATTGTACAAGGCTCACAGAAGCACTGTGCTGAAACTCTTCCCTGGTCAAGCCTCAGACTGCCGGAAACCAAGCGTCCATGTCCATCAACAGCTCAGGCTGTCAGATCTTGGCCAGGAAAACCCAATCAAACTAGACAAGTTTCCAGATGCCTCTTGCCACAAAAGAAAAGCATGCAGACAATCTTCCTAGGCCATACATACCCGTAGCGTGATTTGCCCCTCTGTAAAATAGGGCTTACTGCCTGCCTCCCACCGGCTTCAGTGCATCAGAAATGAACCCCTGTGGTTCAGGGCAGAATGGATGTTGGGTCAGGCCCTACAGCACTGGCTCAGGAAGTGACTGCCAATGGAAACACTGGGCGTGGATCTGAGAGGAGGCTCTATGTACCAAGGCCCTCAAAGGGCAGCCCTGCACCACCAACTGCACTGGCAGTGACTCCAAAATAGCAGCCACCTCCAACACAAGCAAAGTCCCGGCCTCCTCTAAGACATGGACCCTCAGCACCCGCCTGCCTCTGTGTGTGCTCACGAACCACTTCGAACCAATTAGCCCAGTGAGTCCTGGCAGCACATGAAAGGTGGCTGGAGAAGTGTGGTGTTTTCCGTACGTGCTCAAAGAAACCCACTGTCGGAATCAGGAGGTGAGGCTTCTCTGGAGTTACCGCGCTGGGATGCACTGGACCATCATATGGCCACACCTTGCCGTCTACCTCAGGTAAAATGCTGAGAGTATGAATGTGCCCACATTCTCGAGGCAACACAAGCCTACAATGTCACGCAGACACAGTCAAGCAGCTCTGGCTTAGGTTCTAGTCCTATAAAAACCATGAGGCACACTAACTTCTGGGAGGCAAGCAGGATTCATTTTTGAAACTGTATTTATTTCACTTTCTGGACATTCCGCTCCAATCAGGCCTGAAAGATTTCTGTCCAATAGTTGGCTTTTTTGGTCCATTGTTTGTTTTGTTTTGAATTTGGGGGTGGGGGGGTGCCATTGTTTTATGGCCCTTCAAGTCACACAAAAGTTTACCCGCTTAGAGTGACAGTCGAATCGTCATTTCTAATGTATCCACAAGGCTGGCTCACAGTCAACCCAGAAGGGGCTCCAAGAAAGCCTTTGGGAAACTTCAAAGTTTACCTTTCCATTCCATTCCCCCCACAATCTTTTTGAAGCCCCCTCCTATCTAATTGTAGAAGATTGCCATCAGTCCCCAAAAAATCCTGAATTTCCAAACACTGGCCCCATCCCCTCCCGATGGCCCTCTCCATCGCCCTACACAACCAACCACCCGCTTTCTGTCTCTATGGCTCTGACACCTGGGACCATTCACACCTGGCTTATCTTATTCAGCATCCAGTCCACGGGTCTGCCTCCTCGGTCCACTAGGTGGACACATGGCTTGGTGGTGACGGACTCCTCTGCCCATGGAGTTTTTTCCACTGAGGGGGCACTGTGAAAAGTGCTGCTTTCAATATGTGTTGCACACGTTTCTATGGGACCACTTTTAAGGAGGTCATCTGCAAGCAAGACTGCTCATGTTTGGAAATTCCTCCTCTCTCAACTTGCACATGTGAACTTTTCTGTAGTGACGTTTCACAATGGGGGGGGGGGGGATCTCCATGACATACAACTTCAATTATGATTCAGCATTCATTCGGATGGTAACAAAAAGGCATACATACTGAACAGGGGGAATCTGTTCCCTAGCAAGTGCTCACTGAGCAACAAATGCCAAGTAACAGGCATTACAAGACTATGTTAGAACCTCCTTATAGTTGGGATGCATCATCAACATGGCCCACCCCACTGACAAGAAAAAAGGTAAGAACCACATGATAATATCGATAGGCACAGAAAAAGCATCTGACAACATTCAATACCTATTCCTGATAAAGAAATACAACAAGATAGGACAACAAGGAAATTACTTGTATAATAAAAGCTATAGGTGAAAATCCAACAGCTGCATTTACAAGCAATAGAGAAAAGACTAAAAACATTCCCATTGAAAAAGGGGACCCATAGGGATACTCCTTATCTCCACTTCTATTCGACATCATCCTAGATGTCATAGCTAATAAAAAAGCACAAAGGAAAGATATCAAAGGCATACGTTTGGGTGAAGAAGGAGTGAAACTCTGATATTTGCAGATGATATGCTTTTGTATGTTGAGAACCCCAAAGGCTCCATAAACGGATAGCTGATAACAAGAGAGGAATGTGGTAGGAGAGAGGATCAGCAAGCAGAAGTCAATGTATTGCTATGTACCAATGAGTGGCTGGCAGAAAGAGATCCAAAAGTTAGCGCCTTTCATAACAGTCGAGCATAAATGGAAAATTCTGGAGATATACAAAAAAAAAAAACTGTACAACGAAAACTACCGAACACTGCAGACTCTTAACAGAGGCAAAAAAGAAAGGCCTGGTAACCTTCTTCCAAACATCAGTGAAAGGTAACCATGAACACCACAGAAGGTGTTCTGGCTTTGTGCTGGAGGATGTTCCAGGAAGACTGGAAACACCAGCAACCTCCCTGAGCAGACGGCTGTCTCAAATGTTGGGCCTACAAGGAGGCAGAAAGGCCTGGCAATCTACTTCAAGCAGCGAGCCTATGAAAACTCTACAATGTCTGATCAGGTTCTAGAAGACATGCCATCCACTTCCAAATTGAACCTGGTTCATATAGGGCAGGAAAAACTCTGCAGAAATTCCAGCTAAGACGAGACCATGAGAATTCTCATCACTAATGCAATGCTGCCTGCTACAATGCTGGAAGCTACCGTCAGTATTCCGACCCCACACAGTGCTGCTGTCAGACTGCACTACAAGAGATGAGGAAGGAAGGCCTGGCTGATGACTACCAAAGACCAGCAAAAGAAAACTCTATGCTTCTTAACAGGACAGAGCGATATGGTGCAGGAAACTACAATATGGCATTTTCAAGCAGCAGCAGCCACATGAAGGCCTCATGTCAGAGAAGGACCCTGATTGAGAGAAAGGGCAAGGCCCAGTGACCCATTTGCAAACATCAGTAAGAGGCCACCATGATCACTACAGAATGCTTTCTAGCATGGCTCTGGAAGTTCTGTCAGGATTTCAAACACCAACAGTCTTACTGGGAGGACAGTGGTCATCATACTTTGGGGCTAAATGAGGCAGAAAAGTCTGGCGATCTACGTCCAGGGGTCAGCAAATGAAAACTCTACAGCACTCAGCAGCAGTGTCTGATAAGGTTATAGAAGCCGTGTCATATACATGCAAGTGAAAGCAGGGTCACGTATGGAAGATATCAGCAAGATTTCCAATTAAAACCAGGATGCAAGGCGTGGTGATTTCCTTCCCCAAAGAAACCATGAAAGCTCTCTTGACAAAGGCAAACGCTGTCTGCTGCAATGCTGTACACTACCCCAGCAGTATTCCAAACACCACGCAGGTACCAGTGCAGTAAGAAAGTGTCAGCACTGCACGAGAGATGAGTAAGAAAGATCCGGCTGAAAACTACCCAACACTAGCCGGTAGACACTCGATGAACCCTTGCAGGATCAATTGATATGGTGCAGGAGACAACACCAGGAGCGTCAGCGGGACATCTGAAACCTCGAAGGACAGCGTGATATGGTTCAGTAAGCCATGCCACTACTCTTTCAAACTCCAGTAGGGTCACCAGAAAACTGGTGTCAGAGATGATCCATGACTGAGAAGAAGAAAAAAAAAAGCAGTCCTGTGACCTCCTTCCAAACACTGGGGAGAGGGAACCCTGATCGCTAGAGAACGCTTCTAACATGGTACGGGAAGCTTAGTCAGCAAGATTTCAATCACCACCACCCTCCTAACAGTACAGCCGTCTTGAACTTTAGGGCGGCAACGAGGCAAACATGCCTAGCAATCGACTTCCAGGAGACAGCCAATGAAAACTGGAAAATGCAGGTGAAGGGGGTAAACAGAGGAGGTGATACCAAGGGCTCAAACAGAAAGTAAATATTTAGAAAATAATGATGTCAATATATGCACAAATGTACTTGATACAATTGATTGTGTGAATCATCATAGAGCTGTAAAGAGCCCCCAATAGAGTGATCTTTAAAAACACAACTAAAATTACATCGCAACAGTGTCTGATAAGGTTCTAGAAGATATGCCATCCAATTTCAAATAAAATCAAGGTCACATGTGGAGAAGAGATCTCAGTGGAAATTCCAAATAAGACTAGGAAGCAAGGCCTGGTGATCTACTCCCCATGAGCTGCTATGAGAACGCTCAACCAATTCAATGCTGTCTGCTACACGTCTGTAGACTACACAATCACTATTCCCATAAGTTGCCATGAGAACTCTCTTTGCCTAGGTAAATACTGTCTGCTACAGTGCTGTGAGCGACACCATCAGTATTCCAAACACTATGCAGATCCCTATGCAGCACTGGTGTCAGGAAAGTGTCAGCACGACGAGAGACAAGGAAGAAAGACCTGGCTGACGACCACCAAACACCAAGCAATGAAAACTATGCAGGCTTGCAGCACAGACTGATATTGTGCAGGACACAACACCAGCAAGGCAACCAGAAGAACTGGTATCCGAGATTCTTTTCTGAGACAAAATGGAAATGCCTGGTGACCCATTTCCAAATAGCAGTGAGAGGTAACCGTGATCACTAGAGATTTTCTAGCCCGATGCTGGAAGATCCTCAGGCAGGGTTTCAAACACTAGCATCCTCAATGAGAGCGCAGTGGTCATTGAAATTTTGAACGAAGACTAGGCAGAAAGGCTTGGTAATCTACTTCCATCGGTTAGGCAATGAAAACTCTACAAAACACAGCACTACACTGTCACCACCAGCAGGATCACCATGGAGTGGAACTCTGTCGGACTCTGTGCAGAGTAAGAGGAGGAAGTGGAGATCTGCTGGGCTCTGTGCAGAGAGAGGAGGGGGAGGGAGAGACCTGTCAGGTTCTGTGCACAGAGTAACAGGAGGCCCCAGGCGGAGGGGACCAGAGCTCCAGGGATAGAGGAGGCAGGATGCTCAGAGATGAAGGGACAGAGACACCCTGAGGCATGAACTCGTCTGCCACCTGGTGTCCATCCACAGACATTCATCTTCCTTCTGGAAGGCTTATGAGTCAGAAAGGCCAAACGGAGGCCCATCTTCCCAAACAGGAGACAAAGGGCAGTCTGTCAGGTCAGCCCCCAGTGTGAAGCCGATGGCACTTCCACCGGTCTCATGGTGAGGGCATGTGGCAGGCCTGCCTGAGCTCCAGCAGGTCCATGTTCTGTTGTGACCCACTGGACCATCTTGTCCTCCAGAGACAGAGGGCCAGGTATCCTCTGAGTCCCTCAGAAGATCTGCTGCACGTGTGCATGAGGAGCGACCCTTCTGGTCCTTGAAATCCTGGTGGCAGGGCACCCCACATCACATCCACATGTGTGTGTCCCCCTACCCCCAGCCCCAACAGACAGACACACACACACACACACACACACACATACACACACACAGACGGGAGCCGAGTGGCACCTACTTCACACAGCACCGTGGATCCCTCAGAGCAGCACCACACACTCAGGGGCCAGGCTGGCACTGGCCACGTGGTCAGCCCTGGGCACCAGGGCACCCCTTCCTGCCCTTGGGCCCATGGGCACCTGGTGCAGATGCACACCAGGCTGCATCAGGGACATGCGCGGACCCCTGTGCTGAGACGTGCCTGGTCCTCCACACCCAAGAGGAGAGCGTGGGGAGGCTGGGCAGCCGAACCTGGGCCCTTGGGTGGCCCCAGCATGGCAGAGAGGAGGGGGCCCTGCGCTGCTGGCGGGCAGGGTGGTGGAGGGCCCAAAAGGTGGCTGCTTGTGCAGCAGGGGCGCAGCCCGAGGGGTGTGTGTATGCGGCAGAGGGTGTGTGTTCATGGAGAAGGTGCTCTACAGATATGGGGGCTTCTAAAAGTGAGCAGGAAAACCCCCTTACTGTTTAATTCTATCTTCCCCCACACCTGTGGAAGCTCCCTCGTGGGCCACACATGCAGGCAACTTCCCTGTGACGTCTGATGATCAGGGAAAAGGATGGGGCGGGGAGGGCGGGGTCCACGTCCGCGACCAGAGGGGCTTTGGGCAGATCGCCTGTAGGCAGTTAAGTCCACAGCATCCACAGTCCGGCTGAGATGGGGCAACATACCTACCTACCTCCCTGCCAGCACGACAGTACCTCTCATCTACTGCTCTACTGTGCATTGCATTTCTGCCTGGGCTCAGCACAGACTCGCAGGACCACTGCTGTCTGTAACACACTGCCGTGGAGCCAATGCTGAACCACAGCGACCCTTGTGGGCAGGGTGGACGTGCCCCTGTGGGTGACTCAGTCTAGAACCCTTTACAGGGTAAAAGGCCTCGTTTTTCTCCCTCTGAGGCGCTGAGCGTGCGGCTGGCAGCCCTATGTGGAGCCTCTGAGCACCCAGGGCCTGCACTTGGTGTCAGCAATGTGGGTGCCCACCCAGCAAGGCTGCCCAGGAACAGGTGGCTGGCTCCAGGGGCTGGCGCAGGCTAAGCCCAGCCACGCAGAAGCAGTGGAAGCAGACTGCCCAACACCATCATCTACACTGGGGCCGTGGATGAAGCAGGTGCTCTGCCCGTCACCCAAAGGCCCACACAGAGCTACGCAGAAGAAAGGCCTGGCAACCGCCTTCCTGATGTGTACCAAGGGCACCACGGGACACCACCGTGATGATGGGGGATGGAACAAAGATGCTTCCTTAGGGAGTGAGCCATCTGACCGGATTACTGGTACCCATCTGATTACGATCCTATGCCTCCCTCTGTCCCCCACCCCCCATCCCACCAGGAGCCACTGGCCATCGCTGCGCTTCTCCGCTTGTATGTACACACACACACACACACACACACACACGGAAGAGCCCCCGATGGCCCAGAAACGCCTGCACTGGCTCCATTTCCAGGAGGAAAGCAGCCCAGACGCTGAGCCTAAATGCTCCACCCAGGCATGCGCGCTCTCCTGCCCCCACTCTGAACACAAGGGCAAATGACAGCTCCCCTCCCCAATACCTGCCCCCAGAGAGAGAGGCGGGGACCGCCCCCGCAATGTATGCGGTGGGCGGGCTGCCACAGCCCTGGTACATCTGTGCTAATCAATCACGTGGCTGCCCTGAGCTCCTGCATTCGGGGGGGGGGGGGGCGCGCGGTGAGCGCAGGCTCAGTAGGGCTCCCAGCAGGCTGCAGGCTGCTCCCCTCTGAGCAGGGCAGGCGCCATCACTCATCGGACCCTGTCTCCAAAGCACTAAGCACAGCGACGTGGTCCAGCTGGCCGTAACAGCAGCCGCCAGATGCGCCCCCTGCCGTGATCACCCCCATGAAGCTTAGCGCACATGAACCTATCCACCCAGGCCTGAAGGAAGCCGCTGTCTTGCGGCCGCAGGACCTGGCCAGGGAGGGGCTCCACACACAATTCCTACCAAAGGCCCAGGCTCATGAGAACCTGGTGGAGAAAAAGACGCATGACTAAGCGGCGGTGTGCTGCACCAGAGGCAAAATTAGTACGAAAGTCTACGTCTGGAGCAGAGACAGACACAGTAATTACAAGCCTGAGGACATCACCTCAATATATTCAAAAGAGAACATCCCTAGCTGCAGGGCAGCAAATTATTTAATTTGCTTTTCCAGCCAAGGACCCTGTGGCTCCCACAAACACACAACACATAAGCAACACATGGAACATGTCAAGAAGACAACACACATACATAATTCACAGCACAAAGAACACACACACACAAACACAACACATAAAACACAGCATTCGCAACACACAACACAAGCACAATATACACTCAGCACGTACAGATCACACATAATACAAATCACAACACACAAAAAGCACACACAACACACAGCACAAAAAATACTCAAAATACATAACACATACACCTCTTATTCAATACACATATACAACATAATACAACATACAACACAACACATACACATCACATAGCACCTGACATACACAACATAAACAACACAAATATACAGCACACAACCACAACACACATATGCACAAAACACACAAAAAAGAAACCACAACACACAACATACACCACACCAAACACACACACCACACCAAATACACACAATTCACATACACTGCACACATGACACACATACACAAGACGGAACACAAATACATAGAGAGTAGACTTCCATTAACACTCAACACACAACATACACATCACAAACATACCACATAACACACCACAAACACACAGCACACATACCCAACACACACTACCCAGAATACACAGAAAACACACATCACACACATAGACCACACACAACACATTGACACCACACACCAAATGCACAACACACTGTGGGTTGTATGCGTTTGGTATGTGCTGTTTGATGCTGTGTGTGGTGTATGTATTGTGTATGTGTTGTGTATGTCTTGTTTCTTTGTTAAAATCATTTTATTGGGGGCTCATACAATTCTTTTCACAATGCATACATATATCCAAATGTCAAGTGTCTTTTGTTTCTTGTGTTTTGTGTATACGTGCTTGTGGCATATGTTGTGTGTTGGGTATGTGTATTGTACTGATTTTGTGTGTTGTCTGTGATGCATATTTGCTGTGCGTTATGCGTGTCCTGTGTTCTGCAGATAAGTGTGTTGTGTTTGTGGTGAGTGTGTTGTGTATGCATGTTGTTTGGGTAGGAGGGTCTGGGTGGGGGGAGACCCTGCCAGGGTTCATTGTTGATACCAACCTGTTGGGTATCAAGTGAGTCACCTGAGAACGCACATGCTTTGGGCCCCAAGACCCCTGGGCATCGAAGCTCCTGGACTCAGGTGACCATGGTGCAGCCGAGCAGCAGCAGCAGCAGCAGCAGCCAGAGCACAAGCAGAGCGGTGGACTCCAGCCAGAGCAGCAAAGCTCAGTGAGTGCTAAGGGGAGCAGACTGGCTTGTGCAGTGGGCACCTCTGGGCACTTAATGTGGGGAGCTGGGTTTGTGGACTGGCCCACAGGGCTGGAAGGAAGTGATACTTACAGCAGTCTCATGCCCTGCAGGCACTCATTGAAAGAACTGAAATGCCCTGAAACTTTGCGTAACACACCCTGGCCGAACAACTGCAGCCCAAGTATGTCTCACCCACACTGTCGCCGGGTCCCCAGCAGCAAAGCCCCCAACAGTGAGCACGGCCTGTGAGTTGGGTGGCCGCTGCACGGAGTGGTCGCACCGACGAGGAGCAGCAGAGGTCACTGTAGAGGCAGAGCTGACAAGGCTGAGAGACAGCACCAGCCAGACCAAACTCAATGACTCGCGGGGAGTCCCTCCCACTCACGCAACCAGAGTAGAACTGTCCCCGCCGGCTTCCAAGACCCTAGCTCTTTAGGGCAGCAGAAAGCCTCATCTTTCTATTGGGGAGCAGCTAGAAGCATTGAACCACCTACCTTTTGTTAGCAGCCTTGTAGGGAACCCACTGTGTCCCCAGAGCTGCTTCCATGATCCCAAGAGCATCTGAAATGAAGACGCCCTTTCCAAAGCTGGGAGACCGTGGGTGGCGCAATTCAGTCTTAGAGGTGCAGGTCTGCCCCAAGGTGCCCTGGGAGAAAGTCCTCGGGATCGATTTCAGAAAGCCAGCCACGGAAAGCTCTAAGGATCACACGTGAGGTCACCCCACGGCAGACACGAGCCCCGCCGTGGCAGCTCTGGCTTGGGAGCAGTGTAAGAAAGCACAGGCCCTTGCCTCGGAGCCCCGGCACCGATAAGCATGTTCTTGCTGTCTGCTAACCCAGATCAAATTCTGGCTCCAGGAGATCCCGCGTACCACACACCCCGGCCCTTGTGATCCCCAGCCTGGTTTTCCGGAGATCGCCAAGCCTTTCTTCCTCATCCACCTCAGTCTAGAAGCCGCTCTCAAAGCCCAGCACAAAAGCCACCCACAAGGCTGCAGTGACAGGCGGTGGGGCTGTGCCCGAGGCATGCTGGCCAGGAACTGAACCCAGGTCTCCGGTGGGCAGGTGAGGGTTCTCCCAGGAGCCACCGGCATGGGACCTGCAGCGCTCCTGCCCACGTGCTTCAGAGCCAGCGTGGCAGTAACCACAAGGGCAGTGACAAGCACGGACCCCATGCTAGGCCCTTCCTGTCTGTCCCCTCCCTGTCCCCACCGTGGGGGCCCAAGCAGCCAAAGGACCACTTCTTAGGCCAAGTTTGTAGAAAATGGCACCGAGGACTGGTCTTGGGTCCTCCTCTTTCAGAAGCACGCAGGTGTAAGGCCAGAGTTATGCCGTGCAAAGGGCCTGTAGCACCCAGCACCCAGACCCAGCAGTCACACCTGCCAGGCCCCCAGGGCTGTGTGAACCCAGAGGCCGGACTTCTGGAGGGCCCATGCCAGTGCAGAGATGACAACACAGGGGGCCTTGCCTACCTGGCTCTCCTGCAAGCAGCACCTGCCAGGTACAGTAGAGGCGAGGCCAGCAGCTGCCTGGGACAGGCTCTGTGTGCCCCAGCCCTGGGCGCCAGGCTGCCCACAGACTGCAGACGGTAGGTGGATCACCTGTGCCCCGTGCTTTGTCTTCCTCCCACGCTCCGCCGGAGAAAGGAAGCCCTGTCTCAGGTGTCAGCGAGAGAGGTACCACTGGCGCGGATACTGATCCAAGGGCCGACTCTTCCAGAAGACCTCGGTCCCGCCCCTCTGTGGGTCCCTCTGTGGGACATTGGTCCACCCCTCTGTGGTGGGCGCTGGTCCCGCCCCTCTGGGGTGGACCTGGGGGCCATCTGGTGACAGATCAAGTTCCCAGCACGGTTTTCCCCACGATGACAAGATACGCTGTGGCCATAAACAGGAAACAAGAGCTGACTGCTTTATGCATGAGCCCGTCCCAGGCCTGCCACCCTACTAAAGCAAAGGATGCCACAAAACAAGAAGTGTATGGAAGCTGTGGACAGTGTGACCCTGGATTAGAACGAGTCTTAAAGCCACGTGCATGTGAACACGGAGTGTCTCGGGGCTTTCTGAACTGGATGACTGAAGACTCTAGTCTCTGGAGATGACTCAGTCATTGTCATATGTGACACATATGACAACATGTGTCCACATCCCAGCTTCGTGAGCAGCATCCCGGGTACTCAATGCGTGTGTGCGGCCTTCCAAGACACCGCTGCACGCCGAAAACGCGGAGAAGGAACGTGTCCGCTGCTCACAGTCACAGAGCACTCGAGGGTGCCCAGCTACAGCCACAGACCCGTCTGATCAGGGCCACCCCCCACAGGCCTGATGAAATCAGGGGGAGCAAAGTGTGCAAATGAGCCTCAAACACTTAGAAATAAAAACAGAAACCAAGGCTTACTGGGGAGACCAGAGACTCCCCAAAACTACCATTCTGGGGCACTCTGCAAAGGCTGAACTGAAACTCACGCCTGAGGCCCCTGCACAGCTGAACTGTAGAGCTCCTCACAAGATGACAAAGGGGCACTGTGCGCCTTCAGACTCTCACCGCTCTGCAACCAAACGTCTCCACGCCTCGACAGCAAAGAGGAGGGAGGAAGGGGGGCAGAGAAACGGCAATCAAAACAGGACCACAAAGCAGCCACCAGGACTTCGAAGAACAGAGCCCAGTGTCGCTGGGAGGCTGACAGAGGGGTCACGTCACACAACGGAAAGGGATTTTAAACCCCCAAACAAGAAAAAATCTATGCACCTGACATGTCTCGAATAGCTACCAAGCTTGCCTGCTAATTGCAAGGTTCTGGGTTCCAGTGCACCCAGAAGCAGCTCAGAACCGCAGTTCTGCTCTAAACCACATGGGGCGCCGTGACCTGGGAAACACATAGAAGGCACTGTCTCAAAGTGGCTATTTATCCCCACGCTGGTGCCCCTGACAAGCAGCCTGTCCCTTCCAGGCCTTTGTAGAAAGCTCTGGAATATGCAAGTCAACCTAGGCAACGGCTAGGTGCCTGACTAGGCTAGGTGCCTAGTCTAGGTGCCTAGACTACACGTGGCCTGCTGTGAAGGACTGAACTGGGTCTCCTGTGAAGTCCGGCCGGAAGTCCTGACTCCTGTAACTGTGGAGAGGACCCTGCTTGGGGACAGGGTGAGGCAGTCTGTGTCTATAAGGCCTTGCAAGCCTTGTGGGACTCCCAGGTGTTTTATTAAACACCTGCTTATCCCAGAAGGCGCTCTGGGTGCACAGTGTGTTTGGGTTGGTCTGTTGCAGGTTCAATCCCACCAGCCGCACTGCAGGGGAAAGCTGAGGCTGTCTGCACCAGGTGTCAAGACGGATGGCCTCGGGTTGAGCCCCGGTGGCGTGGTGGTTGTGCGCGGGACTGCGGCCCACTGGGTTGAAGGTTCAAATCCAGCAGCAAGGCTGGGCCTCCTACTCCCACCACCAGAGGGCAGTGATGCCCCCCCCCCAAAAAAAAAAGAGGGAAGGCCTCTGAAATCCACAGGGACAGATCTCACCTATCCTACAGGGGCCCTGGGAGATGCGTGGACACGAGGGCTGCCGTTTGCTTTGTTTTTACGCAGCCTGAAACCACTGCTGTTGCTGTTGCCGCCAGGATGGGGGTCTTTAAGGCCGAGGGTCCTCCCAGAAGGCAGCTAACCCAGCTTCCTCCCTCCCTCTCAGTGGCTGGTGGAATCACACTGCCAACCTCTGGGCCAGCAGCTGAGCACATGCTCTTCATTTGGTTGGTACAAAAGAATGAGCCCCCTTGTGTTAGCAGCAGGCAATCCATCACGCACCAACTGCTGGGTGAGAGGAAGCAGTGGGCCCTGCAAGTCACTCCCAGACCACGAGCACGAGTGAGCTCCACCTGCTGGCCAGCCTGCCGCCCCACGGGGGCTGTGTGTGCCGGAGACACTTCAAGCCCTGCCATCACCCCTGTTCCACAGGGCAGCAGTCACCCAGCATGGGGCTTCATCCCAGGCTGGGGAGAGGCCTGCAGGTTGACTTCTGATTGCCCACTGTGGGAAACCGTATCGCCCACAGAACATGCCCACCTCCTTGACCGCCTTCCTCTTTGTGGCAGCCCCTCCACGGCACCACGCCTGATGGCATGGACTCTGAATGGTTGGTGCTGGGAAGTCACCCACCGGGCTGCCGGCAGTGGGGGCACGACTGCACTGGGTGTACGTCCAGGGTGCCCTTCTCCTTACCTCTTCACCACCAGCCTCAGGGTCTTGTGGGAGCCCTTCACCAGACAGATGGCTTCCTGCCGGAAGCCGGAGAGCCCCACGCCGTTGATGCCCACAATCTCGTCCCCGGCCAGCAGCAAGTCCACGGCTGCAGCTTTGCTTCCTTCTTCAATCTGAAACAGACAAACATGCCATCAGGCGCCGGGACCACACAGGGACCCCCGAGTCCAAGGCGGTTTCCCGGAGAGGACCAGTGGCAGCTCCCCGACCCCCACCTCCGCTCCCCCCCCCCCATGGCCTCCCCAGCAGCTGCCAGGATGATTGAGAGGCAAATTCGGAGACACGGCCAGTGGTCCAGTATCCGGTGGCCCCCATTCTGTGCCAGGACAATGAAAGAATCCATGATCTGAGGCAGTGTTGAGGATGCACCCAGCACCCCGTGGTCTCTTTCAGATAGATGCCTGATGACTGAGGGGGTGCCTGAACCTGAGGAAGTATTGCAGGTGCACCTAGCACCCTATGTGCTCCCTCAACCAACGGGGCAACCGAGGGGGTCCCTGAACCTGTCAGCGTGATGGCACCCTGCCTCATCTGCAGAAAGCAGGACTGGCAGACACCACCCTTGTCGTTCCCCAATCAGAAGACCCCTTTACAAAAGCCACCTGACGGGCTGAGCCCCGGTGGCGTAGTGGTTGAGTGCGGACTGCGGCCCACTGGCTTGGCGGTTCAAACCCAGCAGCAGCAAGGCTGGGTAGATCCCACGACCACCAGAGGGCAGTGATGCCAAAAAAAAAAGCCATCTGACCCCGTTGTCAGCCCCAGCTCAAGGGCAGCCTATGCCCAAGGGGATCGGAGGGTTTCCACAGAGGCTGTCCGCTAGAAACAGATCACCAGGCCTTTCTTCCTTGCCCTAGAGTCTAAAAGCACCGTCCAAGCTGCTCAGCCAGACACCGCCATGTCAGTGGGTGGCTGCTGTCCACGGGGCACAAACTGGCAGTGACATAGAGCCTCACAGTGCAGGGCCAGACACCAGGTTCCTGGGAGATGGCAGTGACACAAGGTCGCAGGTCTCTGTGACACCCAGGCCCGCAGACCCATGGGCCTCAGAGCACCGGGCCCCGCATGGCAGGACCACACTCTGCCCTGCACAGCCGCTCCTCCGTGAGTGGACACTCACCGGCTCCCCTGGTGGCACCATGGGGAGCCTCGAGGGTGCAGTCGGGGGTGGGGGGGGGGTCGGGCTGCCATACAGGCCAGCCATCTGAAACCACAGCCACTGCCCAGGAGAAGGACAGCGCGTCTGCCAGCTCATGGGCTGCTCCGGGGCGCACTCGGCGCTGGCACAGACTCGGTGGCAGGGAGCGTGGCTTTGGTTTCGGCAAACAGGGCTCAGCACTGGGAGAAAAAGGAAAGGCGTGTTGCCAACAGAAGGGTCTGGACGCCGATCCCACAGGTTCAGGACCGGCAACGCAGCAGCGCATCATCACCTGGCCCAGTGACCCCGGGCACAGCGGCGGGCTGTGAACCGCTGAACCTGTCCAGTGGCAGCCTCATGCCTCCCCGAGGCCACCAGGGCCCCTCGTAAGGACTGCCCGTTGTAAGGTGTCGCCCGTCGTCACTGCTGCAGGACAAGTCCTGGGCCCACCTCACAGGTGATGCTCTCGCCCACAGCTGCAACGGACTCTCCTGTCCAGGGCAGGGGGGCAGGGCCTTCCTCTCCTCTGTCCCTCCACATTGCCGTGAGTCTGTCCTCCAGAGAGGGCCACCCTGACCACAGGCCCAGTCCCCACAAGCCAGTCTCGCCACCCTGGCCTCTCAGGAGCATCCGGCTCTGTCTCCCTGAGATGACAGGCTGTGTGCTCCCCTGGAGTCGTCTGTGGTCTCCCCTGGAGTCTGTGGTCTCACGGCGGTCTCCCTTCTGCACTGCCCGGCGTCCGACAGCATCGCAGCACACAAGGCCTCTGGCTTGAGTCAGGTGCACGTTGGCCTTCTACACGGCCCTTGGCAGGTGGCCACCCAGAAAGCCCAGGGCAGCTCTACTCTGGCCCCACGGGGTTGCTATGCCCTGGTGGCACCCCACGGCCCAAAGGGACCCAGTGAGGACTTCAGTGTCCTGCAGAGTGCAAAATGCCTTGCTGTTCCTTCTGAAATGAAGGCAGCGTCCCACAGCTGGGGAGAGCAGAGAGCAAGAGGCCCAAGTTCTCTGGAAGTTTTCCCAGATGTCCCTGCACAGGTGCAGCTGCGGATAGGTGAGCAAGGGCCCTCCCTTACCCACCTGGCCACAGGGCAATGGGGCGAGGGCTCACACCTGGGAGACTGGCATCTGCTGCAGGAGGGTGAGAGGCAGGTGCAGTGCCACAGGGGGGATGAGCAGGCCAAGGGGTCACTCCAGAAAAGGCCAAGTGGGGGGTGAGCTGGGGGCATGGCTGAGAGACAGGAAGCTGGGTATGCCTGAGCATGAAGTCAGCATGGCCTGCAGTGCAGGAGGTGTTTGGAGATAAGGGGCCGCCAGGCGGAGAGATCAGCAGTCTGACCTCGCCTGGGCATCCGCTCGCTGGTATCTGGGGAAAACGGGCAAGGGGAGGCGGTCACTGCCATGAGTGAGCACTGACTCAGCAACCAGCACAACAGGAAGACTGTGGAAAACTGACCGCACGGTTCTACGTGGAATGAGTTTCTTCTGCTGGGAAGGTCTGACCAGGTTTCGAGGTCCCTCTCGGTGACCGCTCAGCCAGGCCTGATCACCACACAGTGTGCACCACACGCCACTCCGCATGAGTCAACGTTCCCCAAACCTCTCCTGAGCAGCCCCTCTGCGGCCAGCCAGGAGGAGGAAGGTGTGAACCTCTCTCTGTTAATGCGCCCTTCAGTGCCCTGCTGTGAGCACAGGAGAGCTGGGCCCTGGGCATGTTTCTGGGCCAGCTGGTGTGATGTCAAGCTCTGTCAGCAGGAGGCGCTGCGCAGACACTGGAGGGCAAACTGGAGCTCTCTGACACCCATCTACCAGCTCCACGGCGGGGGGGGGGGGGGGCAGCTTCCCATGTAGTGGCCACCCAACTTCCCCGGCCTGCTTCCCAGCACCTTCCACGGATGCTGGTGGGCAGTAAATGGCAGGCCTTCCTTGTGACCTGCTAGCTGCCAGGGTGCAGGCAGTGGTGACCTGGTGGATTTCTCTTAGCAGGTAACCCTCTGGTGGCATTCGGTCGGGGTCACAGGCTGATCCCTGCACCACAGGCAGGCATCCTAGATGGTCATCTTGAAGGGTGCAGTCTGCCAGATCTTGCTCCCACGGAGACCCTGGTGTGGTCAGACCACCTGGTCCCAGTTAGCAGCCGAGCACTTAGCCACCATGCCACCAAAAAGAACAAAAACTCACAGTGACCCGCAGGACGGGACAGAGCTGCCCCTGTGAGTTCCCCAGACAACAGACAGCCTCATCTTTGGCCCTCAGAGCAGCCGGTGGCTTCTCCTTACTCCAGGTTCATAATTCCTTATGTCGGGCCTGCGTCCACTTTCAAGAAGAGATGTGGAGTGGAGGCTTAGAGGGCCCCATCCTCCAGGCCCAAACCCTGCAGGGGGCATCAGAACACATCTGTCCCTGTTCCCGAGAAAGGGGCTGCGGTGCCCCTCAGAGGCAGCCCAGTCACCAGCATGCACACTCTGCGGCATGCGGGATCCCAGCTCTGGGACCGGCTGCACCAGCCCTGGACCCATGCCTCAGCGGGACTTCAGTTCCTCCCTCCCGTGCAGGTGGCCAGTGGGGGCCACTGGCAAATGCTCGCCTTCCATGTGGGAGAACTGGGTCTGAGTCCCGCACAATGCACCTCACACACAGCCACCGCCCATCTCCTTACTGCCACCCTGATGCTGCCTCCGCTGACATCAGCAGAGCTCCTGTCCCAAGCCCAGCTTTCCTCTCTGGAGGGTGTGGAAAGGTATTCCAAGCTCTAGGATGGTTTAGAAGCACTGAAACACAGCAGGGATAAACACACACCCAAGCCAAGCTTCCCCCTAGTCTGGAAACAACCACTGCCAAGTATTTCAACTCACAGCGACCCTGAAAGACACAGCGACATTGCCCCATGGCGTGTCCACGGCCCTGGGGCGTCCAGAAGCCCGGGGTTTCCAGGAGCACAAGGCATTCAGGGCCAGGGGCGTCTAGGGCCACAGGTGGTCCAGAAGCAGAGGACATCCAGGAGCACAGGGCATCTAGGGCATGAGGTCGACGATGCACATGGCCACATCTTTCTCTTATAGAGAGGTGGATGGGTATGACACAGTGACCTTCCCTTCAGCTCCTGAGCCACCTGGGCCGGCGGGAAAGCTGTGCTCCACACCCTCTTTCTCATGGGCCATCTGGAAAGGAGTCGTGGAGGCCCTCGCCCAGTGAATGAGACTCCCGGACGTAACCAATTCTGCAGTTTTCATGGTGCAAATGGCAGCAGCCAGCCAGCCAGGAGCGGGCGGAGGAAGAGGCTGGGCGCGAGAACAGTGTCCCCACATGGCCACAGACGTCTGTTTACTTGCTATGTGAGTTCCCACCATCTCACTATTCCAAGGAGGCGTCTCCAGGCGTGCTCTTCAGACAGCGCCACCGTGGGAGCTGCCTGAGGTCCAGCAACAGAGTTACGTCTGCCCCCTTCCTTCTCCAGCAGGGTCAAGCGGGGTGGTGCCCCGGCCCGGACCTCTGAGCATCCTCAGGGGATGCGCTTTCTTCAAAGGCCTGGCCGAGCAGCAGCGACAGAAAGTGCTGGGCTCTGGGTCCCCACGCAGGTGCTCGGAGGTGGGGCCGGATGGGTCTTCAGTGATTTCGTGTCTGGTGTTCAGGGGACACAGCTTCACCACCCTGCCCCACCCCCACCCCACCCCCCAAGAGGACCAGCAGCAGTGGTTCCCAGGGAAGGCAGTGCAGGCAGGGTCTTTCCTCTGAGGGGACAGCCACCACCCACTGCCCATGCCTGTGGTACTATTGCTAAGAGTCAAAGTGGTCCAGAGAGAGTCAGAGCGCAGTGCTGCCCAGCCTGGGCCTCTGCTGGGTCTCTGGTATAGAAGGCCACCCTACATGCACCTCTGTTGCCTCCTCTCCCTTCCCCCTCACTCCCCTGGGTCTCTCTCACCCACCGGGTCTGGGCCATCTGCAAAACAGCACTGCGAGGACAATCAAGGACAAAGAGGCCAAAGGGACACCTCCCCCAGGGTCACTGTCAGTCCAGTGGGTTTCCTGGTCACTTCCTCACAAGGGTTCAGGCCTTTCACATTTCCTGGCCTTGTTCTGAAACAGACTTGGCCTCCTGACGTTCCCCCAGCCTCGGCCACTCCATGGTCACACCAGACCTTTCTGCAGCAAGCCTCCTCCCTGGCCCTATTCTGACGTTCCCCCAACCTCAGCCCCTCGGCCCCTCCATGGTCACGGCAACCCTCTCCAAGGTTAAACCCAGCAATGGCCCCTGCATGGGCATGGCCCTGGGAGGACTTGGTATCTGCCGCTGCACTCAGAGGAGGGAGGGGAGCCCTTTCCCAGCAAAGAGAAGCAATGACAAAATCTCTCCCCAAGGCTTGTACAAACAGAGGACGTGTCAGCGATGGCGGCATGGCCCAGGCCTAGCTAGGAAGTCAAGCGCCCTCGCCCAAGAGCCAAGGCAGAAGATCTTGTGAAATGAGGGTGGTGGGAGAAATAGCTCAGGTGCCTGCTGTCCGTCCCCACGGTGCTCCGCTCGCAGGTGGAGCAGGTGTGGTGGGCAGGGCTTTCTTCTGCCAGGTCCGCAACGTCACCAGGAGCGCCAGCAGCAAGAGCCAACTCCAAGTTCTCGACTTGGTCAGGGCTCACGGTGAAAACCAGAGGGCTACTTTCCTGCCCTGGTCCTGGGCATGTGGGGCTCCCTGTGATTCCAGCGTGCAGCCACGAAGGACAGGGGAGGCTGCGTGATCTTCCCAGAATGCCCTGCGATCCTCTGACCTGGGTTCCAAGTGATTCATGGCAAAAGGATTTGCTTCATGGAGACGATTTTCCAATGAGGTCTGGCTCGATGTTGCTGTTTATCCTAAAGATGCACCTGTGCCCCTATGTCAGTGCCAACTCCCGCCACAGCCCTCGGGCAGGACCAACTGCCGCCAGAGTGAGCAGACAACCTCGGGACCTTCCCAGACAGAGCAACTGCCATTCTGTTCCCTGGAGCCGCCACGCCGTGATCTGCAGCACACGGGGCCACGTCCACTGCCGACCTAGCAGAGTGACCACAAGTTTGCACATCTTTACTTTAAGCCTCAGAACAATACAGGTCTGCCGAGGGCCCACTGCAAGGGCGAGCTCTGATTGGGGAGGGCTGGTGTTCCGTGAGTGGATTTCAGTTCCCCAGACATGGTTTAAAGTCCCTGGCAGATCGCCAGGCCTCTCTTCCTAGTCTGCCTTAGCCAGGAAGCTCTGCTTGGACCCCACTTGGCAGCACAGCACACGGGGCCCTGGCCGGGCTTCCCTGCCTCCCTCTGCTGAGCTGAAGGGCTCCTGCAGAGATGAAGCCCTCCCCTGCACCGCTGCCCTTGCAGCTAGGAGTACAGGTAATGACGCCCAGGGGACACAGGACTGAGGGGAAGAGGCACAGGGGAGGCACGCGCTCGTGGGGTCAGTCTACTAACCTACTTCTCTAGACATGAGAGACTGAGCCATTGTTCCCAAGAAGGAGCTAAGAAAAAAAATCCCCGGGGCAGGTAGACCTGGCCAGAGCCACTGGGGACATAGTGTTGTCCCTGGAGCAGCTGGAAAGAGTGAATCAACTCCACTGAGGGCTGCCCTGCCTGCGCCCACTGGGTCGATTCTGGGAGACACCAGCCTCCGCCCTGGGGAGAAGCAGCTTGGAGCGAGACTCCCAACCCACAGGAACCTGTGCAGGTGCTCAGAAGGCAGAAAGTGGGTCACCAGGGAGCCCCTTCCATTCCGGGAAGGGAGAGAGGGAGGAGAGGAAGAGCAGAGGGAGAGGGGCATGGAAGGTGTCTTCCCAGGAGAACATGTGCAGAAATCAAGGTCAGTAAAGACTCCTGTCCATCATGCAGGGGCCCTGGTGGCCCAGGGCTTTGAGCAAGCACCTGATAGGGAAATGCTCGGAGGCTGCGACCCATTAGCTGCTGCCAAGGAGCATGAGCGCAGCTTTGGGGTCCATGGGCCACTCCCCGCCACGTGCTAGTGTGGTAGGTCACCCTGGGGGTCGACAGGCAGGTGCCCCCCCCCACCCCTGCCATGTGCTAATGTGCTACAGGGTCGTCCTGGGGGTCCGGGGCAGCCTCTTTGTGTGCTAGAGGGTCGTCCTGGGGGTTCCACGGGCAGCCAGATGACAGGTGGAGGTGGTTTAGGGGCAGCAAGGCTTGCGGTCAAAAGCAGCTTCCGATCCTGAACAGACAGCAGTATCTGTCAAGGCTCCGTAGTGCCAAGAAGGAAGTGTTGAGAGGGCAGCAGAGGCTTCTTGGGCAGATAGGTCAAGGACAACCGGTGGCCAGCACACTGCCCTCACTCCTCGCAGAGCTGACAGGCGTCGCAGAGGAACGGCCTGCCCCTTCGTGTCCTTCGGAGGCAGGACCAAGGTTCAGGAGCACATGGAAAGGCCTCTGGAGGCACAGTGCCAGGCAGAGCCTGTGGTGTGGCCGCCACTGTGCCGAGGCTGGGACCCAGCCAGCCACAGAGCGAGCAGGGCGCTCACAGCACCCTCTCAAAGAGCCCTGGGGGTGCGCTCCCAAGGCGGCGGCAGCAGCGTGGCCACGGGGGCCCGGGAGGGAGAACAGGAACGACGTGGCCATAAGCAAGCTGCCCGCCCTCCACATGGCAGCACCGTGGTGCGAGGGACAACTGGGCACCCCAGCGAAGCCACCGCTGCTGCTGCTGGCAATATGGCTGCCGTTTAGCACGTGGCTGTCACTGGAAGAGACTGGGACATGGCACATGGAACCTCAAAGCATGATTTCCTCGTGACTATGAGCCCTCAGGAGCTCAGTGCCCCACCCTGCCGCTGCTCTGCAGGAAACGGGCTGGCCACCTGCTCCCATAAAGGTCAGGGTGGAGGGGACCCGTCCCCCCAGCTGTGCTGTCTGCGTCTGCCTGACGGCCCCAGCGGGCCACCGTCTGCAGGGTTTCTGACGTGCACGTTCATTCATGCTTGTGTGCCCAGGGCTTGGAGACCAGGGTGCACGGCACCCTCCCCTCCTCCCACCCCCCACCCCCTCATGAAATCCTAATGCAGCCTGGGGGTCAGGACGCTGAATTTAGCTGGACGCTGACCTGAAGTCAATTACAAGAAACAATTAAAAAAATACAATAAACAATGAAGCAAACTCCCTGCCATAGAGTCTATCACAACTCAGAGTGGCCCGTAGGCCAGGGCACGAGTGCCCGGTGGGTTTTTACAGGTATAGAAAACCTGCGGGGCAGTGGACCCAAGGTGAACAGCCCAAGGTGTAACCCACTAAGCCACAAGGGCCCCTGCAGTCCTCTGAGACTGACACACTACAGTGTGGCCTGCCTAACTTTGCTTGAAGCCCCTGGAGGGTCTCAGCGGCTTGAGGATGGCCCAGCCCATGCAGGCGTACCTCAGAGGAAAGGCCTGGTGATCAACTTCCCAAAAAGCAGCCACGGAAAACGCTGCGGTACACAGCTGGTTCTCCGCGTGCACGCCTGCTACTGCATGCAGGTCTTCGCCAGCAGGGGAAAGGACTCCGGGAACCGGGGCGTGTTTGTGGGTGTTCTCTCTGCAGGGGGTGGGGGGGCTGCATTCCGGCGCGCCGCGGTGGTCATGGGGCTCACTGCGTGCCAGTGCACAGAGCGTCCAGGCAGCCAACTGTGTCCTGGAGCCGCGTGTGCCCGCAGTGCAGGGCCACCACCCCAGCACCCGGCGGTAAACACCGACAAAGGGCAGGCGGTGCCCTCAGCCTGGCCTGCAAGGTTCGCCCACCAGGAGAGTCATCTGGTCCCACCGGTACTGAGCAGAGGCCAAGAGACGCCCAGGACAGGAGGAAAGTCCACTAGCCTCTTACAAGCGAGACATCTGCCCAACTGCATCCGTCCCGCCCCCCAACTCCACAGCCGAGGCCCCGCTCTCTGACAGTGGCAACACAGAAGGTTCCAGAAGGTGGGCCCCAACCGCAGAGCGGCCAGGCATGGCTTCTGGGGCAACACACATGCACTTCCGCACCCAAACCACAAACCTCTGAGAAACATGAAAGGGGACCACAGGATGGGTAAAGCCCATAAGATCTCACCAAGGTTCAGCGGAGGCTGAGCAAACTCTCGCAGATGCAATGGAAAGAGAAGCCCCCCTCCCCCCCCCCCGCACTTGCTGCACAGTTGACTCCAACGCGAGGCAGCCCGGATCTGGCCAATGCACTGTCGCAGTAAGACTAGGAAGAAAGACCTGACAACCCACTGCCAAAAGATGAGCCCATGGACAAGCTAGGACCTGTGCTCTCCCACACCACCAAGTGTGGGGGCATCCCAGGATGGGGGCCACTGTTTCAGCATGCAGAGGTCACCAAGCGTGGGGTAACTGCATGCCGGCACCACAGCAAACACTGCACCTGTCAGTTCTGCTCTGCGGGTCTGTAGCAGCTCTCACCCAGGTGTGTCCCCAGCTCTTCATTAGATCATGCCCCCCAGCTGCCTGGTCTGACCCCAGCTGTCTGGTCTTGCCCCCAAGCTGCCCGTCGGGTATGTCCCCAGCTTTCTGTCAGGCTGTGGGGATGCCCTCTGTCTCTTTCCAGGGTGCACAGATGTCCTACCAACCAGGACTGCCGTTACTGATGTCTTCACACAAGAGGATGCGTGCCCCACTCCCCACCCCGCCGGATACTAACCCTGCATCTAGGGTGTGTGCCTTTGACCTCCAAGTCCCCTAACCCTCCCTCTTCCTTGACTACAAATACTTAATGTGTGTGTGGGGGGGGGGGGGGGCGTAGACGGACAGATGGACGGACCACACACACCCCTGGGAAGCCCAGCCAGAAAGTCTTGGCAGAGAGAAGCAGGGATGTCTCTGGGTCTCGCCCCCACCCTCCCCTGCTCCTCCCAGGAAGAGCTAGTGGCCAGTCAGGGCAGGGCAGGGCAGGGTAGGGCTCTGGCGGGATCCCGTCTTCATCAGGGACTAGCTAAGCACAACCTGGTGTTCAGGGTTCAGTGGCCAGCCTGCCCCCAGAGAGGTTTGCCAACGTCACGCTTCACCCACAGGGGCTCTACGAATGAGATACCTTTACCTCTGGACAGTGTCTTTCCCATTCCTGAAAGACCTGGGAGAAGCCAGGGCTGGTGGGAGAAGGCGAGGCTGGAATCCTGGGCAATGTGCAAGAGGAATGTGCAAGCCACTGGCTCCAGGCAGCTCCCCACTGGAGACCTGTGGGCCTGGCATAAGCTGCTGCAGGTCTGGACAGGCGAGCCCTCAGTCCCACGCCTGCAAGAGAAGCATCTGTCCATGGTCAATTCATGGGCCAGCTCAAAGCAGGCCGAATGCCAGGGGGTGCGCTCGCCCACCAAGGAAGGGGAAAGCAGAATGGGGGCTCCACAAGTTGGTCCCTGCCTTCCTCATGGGAGACAGGACCTCTGGCAGCCACTGCTAGACCCTCCTGCACACCAGGGCCCGAGACTTGACAACAGAGAGCCAGGTGAGAAGCAGCACGAGTGGGACACAGTGGCGCCGCGCGTCAGGCACAGCCCTGCAAGGGCTGCCTTTCCAAACCGCTGCTGCCCTCTATCTGCACCGTGAAGAAGTACAGTCTTGGAATCCCACAGGGGCAGTTCTACCCTGTACTGTAAGATCCGGCGGCTCTCAGCCAGCACCAACGGGAAGGCAGTGAGTTGGGAGTTTCCGACGTACTTGTGGAGCTGGGAAGGTTTCCAGTAATCATCGGGGGTGGGGGGATGGTTGACATCTGGGCTGCCACCTGCTTTTGTGAATAAAGTGTTATTGGAACACAGTAGTGCCCACTTATTTCTCTCCAGGACAGCCTGACATAGTTCCCAGATGAGCTTTGACCCACCAGCAGGTTCCCCACCTGGCCTAACACAAACACAGAGCAGGCCTCTAGGACGATGCACAGTCAAGGCTGACAGTCCGGGGAGTCGGGTGAGGCAGGCCCACTCTCTCCCACCGCACGGCGGGGGGTCGGAATTAGCAGGCGGGCAGGGATTGCTGGTGCCTGGATTGCTGGTGGTGTGGCCTAAGGTCTGAAGCAGGCACAGGCGGATTTGCAGGAGTGGGACAAGAGGAACGAACCTGATCACTTCACCAAGTCATTTTAAAACCTGAACTATTTCTTTCCAGGGCATGAGACACGGCCGGACCATCGTAATGGTCCATCCAGTCACCTCAGCCACTGTGGCCACAGGAGTCCACCTGCCCCAACAACCCCAGGGCTCGTGACAAGTGTTGTGGGGACACTTGTGTGCTTCTTCCTTAGGAAGCGTCACACCATCAAAGCAGCAGTGGGAGTCTGGTGAATTCCTACAGGTCAGAAGCATGGAGAACAGGAGTGAAAAGCAGCCAGGGGCTTTTCCTTGGGGGACCTCCTCCCAGCCAGGAGAAAGCGGCCAGCAGCCCGTTCATCCTATAAAATCCCTCCAATCTGCTGATTGGACGCTCAACAGTCCCGCTGCTAGACAGGCCGGCAGTTCAAACCCTCCAGCCGTTCCTCAGGACAAAGAGGAGACTTCCTGCTCCTGGAAAGACCAAAGACAGCCTTGGAAATGCTGAGGCAATTTCACTGTCCTGTAAGGTCCCCAAGAGCCCTGGTGACATAGAGGTCCTGCACTGGGCTGCTCACTGCAAAGTCAGCGGTTCAAAACCACCAGCACCCCACGGAGAACGACGAGGCTTCCTACTCCTGTAAGGAATTACAGAGTCTCAGAAACCCGCAGGGCAGTTCTGCTGCCCGGCCGGGTCCCCGTGCATCAGAATCGACTCCATGGTCTGAACATGGGTGTTGGCAGGGTCCGTGGGAGTCAGAGCAGCTCAAGGGCAATGGTTTGGGTTTGGGTTTGAAGGGCGTGTAAAGAAAGCAGCAGCCTCAGTCAATCGTGGGGGGTCTGGTGGTGAAGATGACGTCAGACAAATCAGGTGCTCACCCAAAGGTCGGAGGTCGGCTGGCAAGCTCCTGAGAAGCAGCCAATGGAACCCAGGAACGTCGTTCTGTCCTGAGGCAGTGGGGGCGCTGGGAGCATGAGTCCACTGCCCAGCGCGGTCCCACAGGGCAGCACGGCACCGGCCACAGGGCTGCCCAGACTTAGGACAGGCCTAGGGGTTGGCCCCTCAAAGGGGTAACCCACTGCACTGCCAGGACTCACAGCAACTGGTCAGTGTTCAGGGAGTAGCCAGCCATGTGTCTCCAAAAGCAAAAATACCACTACTGCCACATTGTACTAAGTTCCAGAGAATTCGCAATAAGGCTCCTGGGATTGTGTTTTCAGGATCACCGTTAGTCCTGCAAAACACAGCTTGTGAAAGCCAAGCCCAAGAAGCCCCTGGACCCGAGAGGACTGTTTGAGGAGGAATACTGGTGCTCCCCCGAGAGACTGGAATTGGTTACACTGCCTGCCCAGCACAAGCCAGCCTTCCAGGCCAGGGGACAGTATCTGCTGAGGGGCCAGGAAAGCCAGCGGCCCAGCAGGACAACTGGCTTTCTCCCTGCCCCTCCCTTCAATGGCACAGACAGACAGACCCAGACAGAGGGAGTGGAATGCAAGCCAGCATTCCTGAGCCAGGGCGGTGATCTGGGCTGTTTTCTTGTGGAAACCCAAACCCCCAGATGCCTCCGCTGACTTCCCAAGCCCCCCTCCTTCTCTGGGTGGAGGAGGCAGGAAGGGGTGGGTGGGTGGAGAAATCCCTTTGAAAATCCCAAAGTATGAAGCCGCTGCATTTGCAGGTTAGCTCCGCCCCCGGGAGTCATGAGGGGAGGGGCCACGGAGCTCACTCTGTGTAGGAGGCTACTCTGAGATTAAAAAACCATCAGACTGCAGTCTTTCTGATGATAGAGGTAGAGGTGTGAGCTGTCTCAAGTGGAGCTGTTGGAGGCTTTCGTGGACTAATTTCTAGATCCTCTTCCCTGTCCAGGATAAGTGTGCTCACTCAGCTGACACTCCCCCCCCACCACCACCACCACCACCCCACCACCCCCGGTGCATGACCAGGAACAAGCACAGGTCTCCTGTGTGGGATGTGAGGACTCTCCCCCAGACCTCACTGCTCTGTAGACCTCACTGCTCATGTCCACAGCCCTCTGGGGACCCAGCCTGCAGAAGTTCCTCTCCTCCTGCCGCCCTGGGGAGCTGGGGGAGGGCAGGCTTCCTCCCAAGCACAAGAATTCAGAGGGGCTTCCTGGGGTCATGCACACACAACACTAAACACATTTTTCTAATATTTGGGGGATGTGACTTTTAGAGCCAGGCTGCAAACAAGCGTTCCTGCTCCCCCATACCCTGGTCATGGTGACCCTGCCGCAGCCCCAGGGGGCTTTTAAGGCTGTAACCCTCACCGGAGAGGCCCTGGTGGTATAGTGGTTAAATCACTCGACTGCCAACCCAAAGGTTGGTGGTTCAAAGCTGGGTGTGGATGTGGATGAGGTAGAGATGTACAGCCTTGGGTACCCACAGGACGCTGTTTTCTGAGCCCTATAGGGACCATGGGGGTGAGCATTGCTGGGGTCCTCATTTCCTCAAACAAGTCTGGAGGGGTGGGTTTTCCACGCCCAACCTGCAGAGGTAGAAGCTGGTTTCGAGCCTCACCTGTCATTCCCCAAGCAGGAGACTGGAACTGGCCTGACTGCTGGGCAGGGGAGGTGATGCTGTGACCACAGGGGTGGAAAGCCACCAGGGCACAGAAGGCCTGAAAGGTGGGGGGGGGGGGATACTGAGTCCACTCGCAGGTGGCCCTCGCCCCACTCATCCCCCCTCACACACACAACCTCCTCCTTCTGCAACCTGGGGGACCACTAGGTCTGAGGGCTTGGGAGTCAAGTCCTAGAAGCATCAGGTACCGTATGGGTGGTAACTACGGGCAGGGAAGGCTTTGTACCAGGCAGTTTTCCTGTGGGTGACCACATTTCACCTACTGAACACGAAGACTCAAAAATGAACAGCAGCCCCTAGGATTAAGGCAGGGTCACCTTGAAGGGCCAAGGACAGGCAAAGGTCTCTGAACACTGAGGTTTCCTCAGAGGGAGGCTTGGCCTGGAGCAGGCCGCCTGCAATTTCTCCCACAGATGGGCAGGTGGCCTTGAAGAGGTGACCCAGTGGTGAGCAACACCATGCACAACCCCGAGAGAAGCCTGTAGCCAGAGCGCTTCCTGAGTGGCAGTGTTAAATACCGCTCAGGGTTCTCAGAAGACCCTGAACCCGCCCTACCCTTCAAAGTGCCAGCCAACTCCTGAGGAGAAGGAGGGACTCATGTACCTAGGAGGGCTCCTTCTGAGTAAAATTCTCGCCCGCGCGCACACACACTCACACATACCAGGGTCATTTCTTGGCTGGAGCACGTATCACAAACAGACACCCTGTTGGCAAGGCTGCCATGTGGCTGTGTAGCCTGTGGGTGATGAGGAAGAAAGGCCTGGCGAACTACTTCTGAAAATGAGCCAAAGAGAACCCTGTGATCATAACCGTCCGCTCTGCAAGTGATGTTGGGGGCCACACTGGACCCCTTCCCCTCCCACTGTGCATAGGCCTTGGGCCAGGGGACGGTCACTCCAGGCCGGATGCAGACTTTCAGAAGGTCCAGAGAAGGGTACACAGAGGGTAGGCGGTGAGAACAGGTGTCAGAAGTGGAGAGGCAGGAAATTGGGCCAAACCTGCAGAAGAGAAATGCGCACCACCACCCCCAACCCCCTTGGCAGGGCCAGTCACCATGATGGTGAGGCATCGCCTTGTCAAAAGCCAACCAGCGAGCTCTGCAGCAGTCCGGGTGGAAGGGCAAGACTCTGTTGTGGTGCAGGCCTGTGTTTAAGATGATACAATCTTTGCCAGCAGAGACCACAAGTGAAACCTGGCTGTGTCCTGAGGAGCTGGGAAGTTAGGAGGCCTCGGGAACCGTGTGTACCCCGAAACCTCATCATCCACAGCACAGGAAACCAACCCTGCCCTCCCTCTGTGCCTGGGGGCAGCTTTACCTCGCAGGCAATCAGATTCAAACACTCCCTGAGGGAGAGACCTACCTGGGCAGTGATGACATTTTAGGGACACTTGTGCAAGAGCAAACTAGCCAGGAGGACCTTGCCCCTTCAGGTGGAGGAGGGGCCCTGGGATGGGGAGACCCTCAGACTTTGTCTTCCTGCACCTGTCTCCCACCACAGCAAGCTGGCCTCCAATCTGCACCTTTGAAAACCATGCACTGAGTTCTCCTTCTGCGGGCCCACAAGTTCTGCCGGGACCCAGTCCATGCTAAAGCCAGGCGCCCAGGAAGCAGAGCCCACCTCTGTTCTGTGGCCATGACCCTGTGCCTGGAAGGGGCTTCACAACTTTCAAAACGCCCCCACTCTGGCTGACTTGAAGCGTCAGCCCATGTCAAGCTGTGGGAGGCAGGCAGATAGCCAGACCTTTTCTCCTCGTGTACTTGGTGTGCCCCGTGTGTTTGACTCACGTTGTAGCCCCACAGGCCTCGGACTGCACACACCCAGCGGCATCCTCATTGCCTCTGGGTGCCCTTGCTCGCACGCTAATGAGTCATGACTTGGGGATATTGTACCCCCGCTCTGAACAGACCTGAATGGGCGAGCACCACAGCAATATCCCACATCGGGGAAATGATGAGTCGTAGAGGGGAGCTGTGGGGATACCTCTGGCTGTTGCTGTTGGATCGGCAGTTTAAACCCAGTTGCAGCCCCAAGGGGACAAAGATGAGGTACTCTGCTCCCATAAAGACCTTCAGCAGGGAAAGCCTATGAGTCTGGAATTCGACTTTTTTTTTTTTAAGAGGGCATCACTGCTCTCCGGGGGTGGGAGTAGGAGGCCCAGCCCCACTGCTGGAATTGAACCTCCGTCCCAGTGGGCCGCAGTCCCGCGCACAACCACTACGCCACCGGGGCTCAGCCCTGGAATCGACTTAATAGCAGTGGCATAGAGTTTCCCTGTCTTAAATCTTGCTTCTGAAATATAAGAGTAGCATGAGAATTGCACAGCAACCAAATCTCTTGACAGGTAGAGTCAGAAACAACGGTGACCAGCTCAAAGATGGCAGTCAAACCGTGCTGGCAATGATGCTATCACCCTCATCAGGCTCCTCAGAGGGCTCAGTATGAGTCTCCTCCAAATTTCTGCTTCCACCTGTAATTGTTCACTAGTGGTGTCTACTCCCATGACTTGAAAACGCCCCACCCATGTCGGATAAATCAGTGCCCTCAGTCAGACATTACTGGGTCCTGCAGCAGGTAAGTGAACGAGTGCAGCAGGGATGTGTGAAATGAGAATACCTGGTGGGGAGAAGGAATGTGGGGGAAGAGGGCAGAGAACAGCCCCTCTGGAAACTGGAGAATGAGTTTCTGGAATTTCCTGGGGGGCTCGTGTCTTTAGTGCAATTCCAAAAACACCCAAAATGCGGACAAGAGGGCAGGGGAGCTGGACAGCGAGGAGCACAGCAGCAGGCCAGAGGACAAGGGGGGAGGGGTGGGGGGGGCAGAGGACAGGCAGCTGCTGCTCACGGAACGCTGAGCTCAGGCTGATGGTGATGGATTTTCAGAGGTGTGTGCATCATCCCCAGCATGCTGTGCGACCAGGAGCTTCATACACACACTTCCACAGTGCGTGACCAGCAGTATGAACTTCCTCTACAACACAGACCCCAGGCCCTGAGGCCGCCCACCCCAGCCATACTGTTTGAAGCCTTACTTGGATGTTCACTAAGTAGCCAGGACTGAGACTCACCGAACCTCACGGTGCCCTCTGGGGCCGGGCATCCAATAGCAGATCCCAGGGGTCTACTCCTCATCCCACAGTTTCAATGTCCAGCTGAGAAGTCATGGCTGCTCCCCACTCCTGTGCCCCACCCAGCGGGCTCTTTCATGGCCATGCTGTTCTCCCAGCCCTGCTCCGGTCAGCAACCCCTTGACCCCGCCTGACAGCCAGCAGCCCCCACCACCCTGACCTCACCCCTGACAGCCAGCACCCCCTCCCCCAGCACACATTTAACTCAGTGCCCACTCACCAGGCTGGACCATGGCTCTCTGCATTGGGAATCAACTTGTGCTGCAGGGCATGGATCAAGATCTGAACAGTTATCCCCACCCTCCCTACACACACACACACCTGACCCAACATCTGGTCTCCAGGCCTTGACCGCTGGCCCGGGGCTGAGCATGACCTCTGATGAAAACCCAGGAGCAAAGAGCTGACTGCAGGGGCACTAGGGATGGTGTCCCCAGTGCTACCTGCTCCATGGACCCTCACCCCACCCACCTGACCAAGCAACTGGAAGAGGTCCCTATTTGTGCCCATCCCAAAGAAGAGAGCCAATCGAATGTGAAAACCACCCAGTGGCATCAGTAATAGTAGGCGCTCTGGTGTCGTAGCAGCTACACTTTATGCTGCAGTCACAATGTCAGCAGTCTGAAACTGCCAGCTGCCCCACGGGAGAAAGACGAGACTTTCTCCGCACCAAAACCCACAGGGGCCATCTGTCCCATCCTCCAGGGTCACGACGAGTTGTCAATTGCGCCATCATGAAGTTTACAAGTCAGTGAGTTTGGCTGTAGCAGGGCATCACCAGGGAAATGACAGAAATCGAAGTCAAGCTCAGAAGAGGGCCGGGAAAAAGGGACGTGATGGCTGAGGTGGGATAAAGCTCGATGGGAAGCAGAATACCAGAAAAATGCTTCTTTGTAGACGCAGACAGGAGACAAAAATCACTGGAACAGAGCGCGGCCCGGCTCAAAATCAGGAGAGGTGAGTCGGGGTGTTATCTTTTCACCACACTCTCTCAGAATGCCTGCAGAGCAAACACTCGGCCAGGCTGGGCTCAGCTACCGGAGATGTGCAGAAGACACAGCTCACAGCCCGGCTGTCTGCGAGTGAAGAGGTTGAAAGCCACCCTGATAAAGATCAAAGACTCGCTCAGCGGCCACACCACACTGTAGAGAACACAGAACTCCTGCAGCAACAAAGACAATATCAGCGTTGTCCAGGATCCATTCCATTTTACTTGAAAACTCCAGCAGCACCCAGGAAGCAGGGGTCTGTCCAGAGCTCATCCTGCACAAGTGTTTAAAAAACAGAGGTCTCGCTCTGAGGGCTAAGGTGTGTCGGGTGCAAGCGTGGCGTTTTCAACTGCCTCTCACGCACGGGACAGCTGGACAATGAGAAAGACAGGTCAGAGAAGGGAGGCATTTGAATGCCAGTGCTGGCCAAGAACACTGAAAGCAGGGCCGGGCCGCCAGAGCCGCAATCTGCCTTGGAGGAAGTACAGCCCAAATGCTCCTTCCGGGGGAGGCTGGCGACAGAACACCTTTGGTCATGTCATGGCAGGATGAGTCCTTGGGAAGGATCTCATGGGTGGGAGAGGAAGGTCTGTGAGGAGGAATCCCCAGGAGATTGAATGACCAGGTGGCAGCGGCAATGGGCTCACTCAGGAAACAGCAGTGAGGGCGGCGCGGGGGCTGGCAGGGTCGAGTTCTGCGGTACGTGGGCTGCTATGGGTTGGAACTTAACGGGGTGGTGTCTAACAATAACTACAACATGGCGACGTAAGATCTTTCTACATCCAGTCAGGGCATGGGGAGTACCTGAGCGAGCGAAACCTTTTCGTAGAACACATCTCTGCTGAGACGCTGCACACACGCTGACTCGTGAGTCATGCCCGGATGGTGCCACCCCTCTGGCAGGGTCACCCTGCCAGGTTCTCTCCCTGGAGACTGCAGGGCCGTAGAATGGGCACCAGGGGGACATGGCACCCTCCATGAGGGGTGTCCGCCTGAGAATCAAACAGCACAGCAAAAGTTCAATTGAGGACAGGGTTCCCTGAGGGGCTCCTCAGCCGGGGCTAGTAGCTGTGCAGTTGGTGTCCACTGCATGCTGTCCCTGGCTCTGGCCGACAGCAGACAGCGCCGAGAGTTATACACCAGCTGCAACTTTCAAGTTCAGGCATGTGCCCCCTCCCCCCCCCACCCACACACACACACATTACTTGAGCATTGGCTGGGGCTTTCGGGGAGGGCAGAAAGCACACGCAAGAGGCCCCCTCCCTGCCCCTCTGTGATGCGCTGACCTCAGGATCCCCCCCTTACTGGCCACCAGAACTGCAAAAAGAAAACACAGGGCAGGAGGGAATTATCACAGCTAGTATTTTTTTTTTCCTTTTTGCAATTAAGCAATGGAAGAGATTGAAAGAGTTGGACGCACTCCAGTGCCCATACTGTATATAATTCTCCAACCTTTCACCTAGTGGCCCAGCACCTAACTGTGTGCACCACCCACATGTGTGATGGGGTCAGGGCAGTGCACTGTGCGCAGAAGGCGAAAGGCTGGGTGCAGCTGTATGGTGTGTGCACCACGGACCCCTCGGAGAGACCACCACCGGCCCCCTTCCCTCTGAGGTGCAGTCCCACCCTCTACCCTGAGAGACCAAGCGAGTTGCCCAAAGGTGGGCCACTCTGCAGGCCTGAAGCGTCTTCCACGGGGCCGGGAAAGTATGAGCATAAATCTCCGGCCACCACGGCCGCCCCCATAAAGTGGGAGCCAGTCAGGATGTCATCCCACAGCACAGGTAGCCGCCGGGCCCCACCCAGTGAGCCCATCTGCCAGCCAGGGTGCTCCCCAGTCCACCACAGCAGGCAGGTGCTCTTCCCAACAGGGTGAGGCTGTCACCTGTCTCCTAGGCCACCTGCACAGCCCACCTCCATGTGGCAGCCACCTGCCGGCGGCAGTGAGCCACTCTGGGCTCCAGCTGCACACAGTGCCTCCACCCCGGGAGCAGCCCGCAACCATGCGGTCCTACACCCTCTGCACAGCCATTCCCAACGGAGTGACTCGGCTCACTTAGCGGTGGTCTCCGGTCAGCTCCTGGCCAATACGGCAAGCTGGAAGCATGAAGAATCTGCCTGGGACTGTGAACAACTCGTACGCAGCCAAAGGTGGGGACCGTGGCTATACAAGGAGACCCAGTGGGATGGGAATGGTTAACAAAGATGGACCTGGCACTCCCTCAGACGCTGGCACCCTGGGGAGGGCAGGTCTCTTCTGACCCAAGCCAGTGGCTGATACAATGCCTGGAGAGCCGGGGTTCGGGGTTCCTAGTCTGGAGCATAACCTAAAAAAGCTCTGTCCCGCCCTACCCCACCCCACCCTACCCTACCCCGCCCCACCCCACCCCATCCCCGAGTCCACCCCCAAGATCCTGACTCTGCACATTGGTTGTAGAGTGCCCTATCAATTCCTGACAAGTGAGGCTGAGGCTGCCCGCTGCTGGGCGGGGTGGGGGAAAAAACCACACTCGCTGCCATGTCACGGTGCCCCTACAGGGCAGGGTAGTACGGTCTGTGAATTTCCCAGACTGTCACTCTTTAGGTGAGCAGAAAGTCCACTGCACCACCAGGGCTGTGGGGAGCGCCCCGTAAACCTGGGAGCATCACTCCGGCTCGGACGACGTCTGCAGTGTGCCCAGAAAGGAGGGTAGCCCCCTCACCCCTCCACCTCCAGGCTCAGATCACCACCCCCTCTCCCAGGATCCTGCGGTCAAGACCCTCTGCTCCAGCTGCCCCAAAGACCTCCTCCTCCCTTCCCACAGCCCTCATGGCCACACGGGGAGCCACAGCCTGGCCCTGCCCCTCTGCCCAGCCCCACCCCACCCCCCACCGTAGGAAACCCAGGAGGTCTCCTGGGGCTCAGAAAGCAGCCCTGCTCTGGGAACCTGCCTATCAAAAATAAGCAAGGCACTCAGGAAGGAGCAAGCAGAACCTCATGGGCCAATAAACACAAGCTGCTGGCCCCACAAGAGAGCACTATTCAGGCAGGAAAAGGGATGGTGGGAAAAACAGCTTGAAACTCAGGGAGAGAAAAAGGAGGGGGAAGTGACCACTGTCAGCCAGGCAGTGTCGCCTGCCTCACAGGAGCACTACAGGGCAGGGTAGGGCTGCCAGTTTCTGAGACTGCAACTCTTTTTTGTTGTTGTTGTTGTTGTTGTTGCTTTTGTTTTTGTGGGCATCACGGCCTCTGGTGGTCATGGGCGCTACCCAGCCACCGCTGGATTTGAACCACCAAGCCCGCGGGCTGCAGTTCCGCACTCAACCACTTACACCACGGGGGCTCAGCCCGAGACTGCAACTCCTTACAGGAGTAGAAAGGTCGCCTTTCTCCTGAGCAGCAGCTGGCGACTCCAAACCGCTGACCTTGTGGGCCACTTTCCTCTCAAACACCAGCTGCTGCACCTGGCAGGAAGTGGAGAGAAGAGATGCGACAGGCTCTCCCCCCGCCCCACCTTGCTGGCCCCAGGGTTGGGAAATGGTGGTCACAACAGGTCTGGTGTGGGCAGCAGCAGGCCCGGCCTTCCACCTGTCCAAGGCCAAGCCTTTCTTCTCAACTTGTCATTGATCACAAAGGTTAGGGAATCACTAAGAAATGCTATGTGTACACACACACACACACACACACACACACCACCAGCACTGTTGTTTGAAAGACTGACATCTGCAACCAACATAAAAGACCCAGGAGCCGGGTGGTGGTGGTGATTGTTTTGTTAACACAGCTATCCACAAAAACCTGAATTATCAGGCAAACAGACCATGCAAAGACAGCATGTGCCATTTTTTGTTCCAAGTAATCTCTACTGCCATCGAGTCGATTCCTACACAGCAACCCTACTGGAGGAGGAAGACTGCCCCGTGGGCTCCTCGGGCTGTCAACTCTTCCAGGAGAGACAGCCTCGTCGTTCTCCTCAGAGGAGCTGGACGTTCAAACCCTAACTTTTCTGATGACAGCTAAATGGGCGAGCCACCAGGCCAAACCAACACCAAACTCGCTGCCTTAACTCCGAGACCCTGCAGGGTAGACCTTGCTGACTGGGGCTGTTCCTGGGCGTCTCCACGGCCGGCCCGAAGATCAGTCAAGGCACCCAATTTTCCCACAAACACTGGATGAAAAATGCGCTGAAAAAAACTCGGCTTATACACCAGTAAATACGGTCTCTCAAATAATGAAAGCCACCACCCTATGCCAAAGAGAGTGAACAATATCTTTCTTAAGAAAATTACCTTCAAGTATTTAATAATTAGTCGTACATGGTACGGAGCGAGGAATTCCATGGGGTGGGGCAGATAATTAAGACACGGGTGCTGCCAGCAATGATGATATGTTTGGGGCTACTAACGACTAATTAAACTTTTACTTCCATTTCCAACATTTTAAATATAGTCTCAAGGTCAGCACACCCGGAAGAAGAAAAAAAAAGCTTCAAGCTAACTGAGGTCTGAACACGCGCACAATTAGGACAGATAAGTATCTCCCAGTTTATAATTCATGGACACACGCGAACCGTGTTTATACACAGCTACACGGACACAGTGTTTCGTCACCTCTGGAATTTGCAAGTCACGGGTAAGAGGCCTCCTGCTCCTCCAGGGGAGGTCTAAGGCCAGCTCTCCAGTGGAGGAACCAAGCGCCCCACACCTCACCATTGGTCATGCTTCAGTGCTGGAACAGAAATGCCCCCCCACCCCACTGCCCCCTCAGGGCCCAGACTCCCAGGGCTGCCGGCCCCGAGTGCCTGTCTCTCCCAGGTCCAGTCGACCTGTCTGCGCTCTATCCCCTTGGGTAAGGCAGGCCTGCCGCGCCTGATTCGAATTAATTCATGCGTCTGAGTGAACGATGCTGTTCTATAAACCTCCCATCCAACCATGGCAGCTGTCAGGGAAAGGCCAGTACCGTAGGAAGGTCCAGTCCCTGACATGGGGTGGCCACCTCTGTCCTTGAGCGGCCCCAGCTGGGGGCCAAGTCTGCACTGGGCCTCCCCTGGCTTCTGCCCCACCTCTTCCACAGCTGCCAGGCAATCATGGGCAGAGAGGGCGGACGAGCAGGGTGTACAGTCAATCACCCTCAGCTGAAGCCAGACAGGCAGGCAGGCTGCAGCTTGCAGCTGGGCATGTCAACAGGCTCATCCTAAGTGGTTAAGGTGGGGGGCACCTCCATACTACCTGGACACCAGAGGGATTCCCGTGGTAGTTACCCACTGGACTGCTGGCCACACACCACAGGAGCGGAAACCTCTGTGGGGTTGTCGGGTCAGGACTGACTGAATGGGAGCGACCGAGCAAGCAGGAGTGTGGAGGATCCTTGGCAGTGGAGCCAACCCAGAGGTCAGGGCAGGACATGGGGAGGGAGAGTGGTGATGTGCTACGTGGAGGGGAGCTCACTGCCGGAGCTGAAAGAGACTCTGTGCACCTTGTGGGGGGTTAAGACTTGTGGTCTACTCTGCAAACATCCACCCGGCTCACGGTAGATGCTTTTTGTTTTTAATAATCTTGTCACAGATACATTTATGAATGTTAATTATAAATGCACAGGTCCCTTGAGCCGCCCTGCCTCAGCGCTGCATCACAGGAGGCTGTGCTCACAGGAGGGTTTCCAGTGGCTAGTTTTTCAGTGGCGCAGTGGTTACATATTGGCTTAGTAACCACAAGGCCAGTCATTCAGTGTGAGAAAGACGAGGCTTTTCTACTTCCATCAGGTTGAAGTCTCAGATATGTGCAGGCACAATTGCACCCAGGGCTACAGAAGCGCCAGGAGCCGGCATTGCCTGTATGGCAGGGAGTTTGCATTTGGTTTTCTGGAAGTCGCTCACCAAGCCTTTCAAATCACCATTGATGCCACCCAGAACCCTTGGACCGAGCACAGGAGACACAGTTCCTTCTGAAAAGTGAAACAGCCAGTTTACTGTGAACTGGGAGGCTTCCCATGAAACACTTCACACATGCACGCAGTTACATGGTGCCGACTGCAATCCTCATGGCAGCATCACATGACTATGTCCTCGGTGTCTCCGGCTCCCTGTCCCCACTCTCAGGGCAGAGCCTCTCTCCCACACCA
>PVJH01002617.1:0-54982 GCA_004026705.1 Nesogale talazaci | reverse complement strand
AAACCCCACCCCCCTGCCGGCAGGTGCATGTTGACTCACTGCGACCCACCCACTGGACATGGTAGAACGGGCCCCAGGGGTTTCCAAGGCTGTAAATGTTTACCGGAGTAGACAGCCTCATCTTTCTCCTGAGGAGCGGCTCGTGGTTTCAAACTGCTGACCTTACAGAACAAGCCCAATGAGTAACCAGAGCTGGTCCAACCACAAACTGCAGAGGAAGCTCCGTAAACGGGTAGAACCTCCATGCCCTCCCGCTCTGTGTCAGGACCATGGTGCAGCACCCCCCCCCCCCACCTGCCAACAGAGTGCGAGCTCCTGCAGACTCAGCCAGCTGCTCTCCCGAGGACTGCTGGGTATCTTCCACAGCCCAGGGCGTACCTGTGGAGTTGCTAAAGGTTCACAGATTTGCAGAAGGAGTGCTGTCTCTACAAGGCTCAGCTCGGCCACCAACGACTATTAATGCCGCCCAGGAGGCAGGGTGGGGGTGCATCTGGATGTACCTGCAGACGTTTTTACCTGTTCCTGGGGGAAAGGAAGTCTCCCGGGACCTAGTGAGTGGAGACCAGGGATGAGGTCACACTCCTACAAGGAACCAGACTGGCTCTACAACAAAGAACTGCCCAGCTGCCAAGGTCACTGGCATGGGGGGGGAGGGGGGAGAAACCCTATGCCATCTAACCAAAACAGCACGGAGCGAGCCCTGGTGGCATGGTGGGTATACATGGGGCTGCGAGCCACACGGTCAGCAGTTCAAAACCACAGCAGCTCCGAACCAGGAAGACTGGGCTTTCTGCTTTCATAAAAGAATGTCGTCTCGGAAACCCACAGGGGCAGCGCTACTCGGTCCTATACCACTGAGTTGCCATCAACTGGATTGGATGACGTGGGGTTTTTGAGAAGCACACAGCAGGTGACACAGGCGTGCTAGCTGAAGTCGGGGAGGCCTGATGAAGATCAAGGACGGCAGCCCTCAGTGTGGATGACGACTCCATGCAGAGAAGACCAACATCCTCACAACCGGACCAATGGCAACATCGTGAGGAACAGGGAAAAGGCGAAATTGTCAAGGATTTGGTCTTGCTTGGATTCCCAGTCTATGCTCGTGGAAGCGGCAGTCAGAGAAGAAGACTCATTGCATCTGCTGCACAAGGCCTCTTTAGAGACATGAAGTGCAAGGGTGCCTCTTTAGGGACTAACGTGTGTGTCTGGATGTAGCTGCAGACGTTTCAGGACGAAGGCATCCCGGACCACGGGCCTGGAATTCTCCAAGGCCTCCTTGCCCGAGAACGTGGGATGCTGAACAAGGAAAGGCCAAAGAAGGATCCGTGCGTCTGCACTGTAGAGCTGGCATGGGGTCTTCCCCGCAGACAACCAGGGGACATGCAGGTCTGTCTCAGAAGAATTTGGGCCTGACCGCTCCCGGGGGCAAGCTGGGCAGGACTGCGCCCTACAGACTGCCATGTCATAGGAACGCCAGGCGGGGTTAAGTAAAGGGACAGTGGAGAGAGAGGAAGGGCTCAGGGAGGGCACAGCGGCTGCAACAAAGAGGTCAGACACAGGGGCCACTGTGAGGCCAGTGCAGGCCCAGGCCCTCATGGTGGACGGGTTTCAGTGAAGTTTCCAGACTGAGACTAGAAAGAAAGACCCAGAGATCCACTTCTGAAAACCAGTCAATGAGAAACCTAGGGGTCACAGTGGAACCATGTCTGAATGAAAGCTGGAAGATGAGCCTCCTGGGTCGGAAGGTGCTCAGAATATGCAGGCATCGGAGGCTCGGACTAACGGCTACAAAGATGGTGCAAGGTTGGGGAATATTCCATTCAGTCTTCCTCCGAGCTAGCATGAGAGGAGCAGGAGGTGGGCAGGGCAGCAGTGGGGTAAGAAAGGCTCACATTGCCGCCACCCCCATCCCCACCCCCACCCAGCAGACTACCAGACCGCTCCCTGGAGTGGCAGTCACTCCCCAGGTCTCCTAGAGCAGAGGGCACACCACTAAGTTCTCTACCAAGCTTACAAACCCAAGAGTCAGAGACGGAAGCATGCTATCCTAATTTAAGGATGTGGAGCCAGAGGAAGCCAGAAGGAATCGCTACAAAGTGGCAACTTTTGTCGGTGGGGAGGGGAGGAAGCCAGAGGGAAGATCAACAGCTAGCAAGACTTGGCTGTTTAAAGGCACACAAGAATCCCTTTGATAAAAATACAAACAAACCCTTAAAAGAGATACACAGAACCTTTAAGGAAGTGAGACAGGGCCTTGAGGGCACAGAGCCCCCACCCACCTTGACCTTCACAAACCTTGGATGGCAGGCAGCGCCTCCTTCACCTCTGACCAGACCGGAAGATCCCAACCCTGCTGCCTCTTCCAACCCAGAGCCCGGCCCGGGGCCCTCAGGAAAGCCAGACCCTGCCTCCTCCCGGAACAAGTATGACCTTTGGTTTAGCAACTCAGCAGGCTCAACGAAAGCAGGTTAGCCTGACTTTTTTTTTTTTTAAACACACCATTGTTCTAAGTAAGCTAAAAGGAAAACAAACCCTTGCCATGGAGTGGGTCCCAGCTCACAGCAGCCCCACAGGCTGGAAAAGGGCTTCCTTAGGAGGGGAGCAGAGCCAGGCCTTTCTTCTGAGGCGCCAAACAGGCACATCCCAGCGCCAACGTGAGCTTCGCCAGCTGTTTGCTGCCTCGTGGATTCCAACTCGGAACAGAAGGTCCCCACACGGATGCCAGCAGCAGACGGCCACATCTCTTTCTTGAGGGGCTTGAACTGCTGAGCTTGCAGGCAGCAGCTGAGCGCTCCCCGACTCTGCTATCAGACCCCCCACCCCCACCCCCTGCTCCTGGTGACAGGCTAGCTGGAGGCTGGGGGCGTGGTGGTTCCTTGATGGGCTTTGATTCACAAGATCAGCAGCTGGAGACCAAGCAGCTCCCTGAGAGAAAGACCGCACACGCAGTGCCCAGCCGGGAGCCTCACTCACTAGGCAGACCCATCGGGAGTGGGCAGAAAATGGGTGATGGAGACACAGCGAAAAGCCAAGGAGGCAGTTAGTTCCACATCAGGCTGCAAAGCCCCAACCCAAGCCACTGTCTAGGAGAGCCTAGGGGCGGTTCTACTCTGGCCTGGGGTCACTGTGAGCTTGACGCACCCCCACAGTAGTGGGGTTGGGGTTGTGAAGCCTGTTGGCAGGGCAGGTGTTCCAGAAAGGAGGTGTTTCCGCGATGGCGCCTTTGGCCCCATGGAGATTGTTCTCAGAAAGGACTGCAGGCAATGCCCTGCAGTGAGTGCCGGTCCACTGGCAGCAGGGTCCCAGCCCTCACAGCCAGCCGACAGACCAGGAACTCATTTCCCTCACAGCAAGCACCCAAGCACCGTCGCTGAATAACACACAGAACCATCAAGGGGTGAGGGGGTGGTGGGGAGGAGGGGGAGTAGTAGAATCCATACCATACCACCACCCACCCACCACACCTCCTCACAGGCTGTCACTGCCGGACGGTCAGCCGGTCAGCTGAGGCTGCAGTTGCTAGGTTTCCGCAGAGCTTCGAGACTGGAAAACCTGGTGATCCACTGCCCAAAATAGGCCCAGGAAAACCTTCAGGTTCACAACAGCCTGATGGTGGAGATGGTTTGGGCAGTGGGGTGGGGGTCACCAAGAGGTGGGGATATCTGCTGGCCTTACAAATGTAAGGGCCTAAGGTGCCACCTCTTTCTTTACATAGGAGGTAGCAGGATCGCTCACGCACACACTTGGCTCTCCTGTGTTCATATTCTCTCTCTCTCTCTCTCTCTCTCTCTCTCTCTCTCTCTCTCTCTCTCTCATACACACACACACACACACAGACACACACACACACACACAAAGTCATACTCAGCATGGACACAGAGAAAGTCACCCCTTTTCAAACCAGTTGTGGGGGGGTGGGGTTGCTCACTGGGCATCCAGCAATTCCCACGCCATGAGTTCCCAGTCCTCAGGGGCCCCAGTCCCGCCAGGGGACGCCCCACGTGCCTGTATGCTCCCCACAGACATGCCCCCCACCCCCAAGAGGAGGTGAGGTCCAGGCCAGAGGAGCAGAGAGCACCCGCTGCTCAGCGCAGGTCAGCCATCCAGCTGCAGCAGTGCAGAGACCTGTCACCTCCTGTCACAGGACTGCCAAGAGAACCCCCTCCCCCGGGGGGGAGGGGCGGCATGTCTGTGAGCTCACACATGGGGCATTAGATGTGGGAAATCAGCAAGGCCACCAAGAGTAAAAAGGGGTAAAAAGGTCAGTCACAGAAGATCTCCATGCTCTGGGACCCCCAAGTGGGTGAGTCCAAGGTAGGTGCTGGAAACAGACATACACACACACACACACACACACACACACACACACACGAGGCTTAGTCCACAGGGGAGCCCAGGGAGCCGCTGCCCCACCCCTGGTTGGGGGTTCCCAAGAGCCAAGGAGGTCTCTTGCACCCTGTCCTCCAGGAGGTCCCCTCCCCCAGGCACCCTGGGGCTCAGCCCAGGGCTCTCTCTCCAGTCTCAGCCACTGGACCCCTGCGCAAACATTCCTCAGGCTGCAGGGGGCGGCTAACACCCAGCAGGCAGACTGAGTGCTTCCTAATGAAGTCCCAGAACCATCCCTCTGGAATGCAAGCCCCTCCAGTTAGTTACCTTGGAATGCAGCCCCCTCCCCTCAGGCTGCCGGGTAAGCAGGGCTGAAGGCTAGCTGCCAGGCCTGGGGGACAGATGGTCCCTGTCCCTGTCTGGGGAGGACAGAGAGGGGGCTGTGGGCTGCAGTACCCTGGAACTTACTTGGAAAGCCTATTGAGGGGCTGAGTTGGAATCGACCCGAGGGCTATGGGTATGGCTTTCTGGGCTTCCGAGGGGCGGTGGGGTGGAAGGGCACTGCTCACATCACAGCAGCACCCCCAATGGCCATGGCTGCCGTGGCCTCGCCAATGCCAGCACCTGCAAATGTGACTTCTTGGAACCTGGACGGGTACCTGCTCTCCCACCCCCAAACCAGCTGCCATGAGCCTCCCCTAACTCACGACAGCCAGCATGTCTGCGACGGACACCCAAGTAAGTCTGAAGCACCTCCCGTAGGGCTAGTAGCTGAGCACTTGGCCCTCGGTGCCACCCAAGGGAAGGAAGCACTCAGGCTGTTGCGCGACGGCGCTGGGAAGGACAGTGAAGGCACCCGGGCTGCCCACCCAAGGGCAAACAGACCCATCCCGGACAAAGGAGGACTGCCAGGGTGCTCCTCACAGGCACGCGTGCAGAGACTGGGCCTCTGTCCTTTGGACACGTCGTCAGGACAGAGGAGGCCAGCAGGCCTGGGAAGCAGAGGGGCCAGCAGGAGGAGGAATGTGCACGGGGTGGCCTGACGTGGTGGCCGCGACCGTGGGCTGCGGATCTGCAGTGACTGAGAGGACGCTCAGGACCAGGCAGTGTTTCCTCCCGTGCCCACAGGACCGCAATGAGCCGGCACCCACTCCCCAGCAAGGGACAGCTTTCCTTCCAAGGTTCCTTGCTCCCTAAACCCACTCATGATTCCTGGAAGGCCTGGGCTCACGGGGCGGCGTGTGCAGGCAGACCCAAGCTGTGTGCAGCGCGTTTTACTCCTCTGTGGGGGGGGCCCTCAGCCCTGGCTGTACTGATGGAGTGAAACTTGGGCAGACCCCGACTCGCTTCATCTTTGCTTCTGGTTGCTGGCAAAGAGAAGAAGCAGGGGCGACTGCTGGCCCAGGGCTTTGCAGCCATTCCAAGTGGGCAGTCGGGAGGGACCTTGGTTCAGGCTGACCGTGTGTTGGTGGACAGTCACGGAACACCAAGTCTTCCTGAATTCAGGCAGGTGGCCCACCTGCAACCTCACATGACAGGGGGTACTGGATCTTGACCTCCACCACCCACAGGAAATTATACTACAGTTAAAGCAAGCATACAAGCACACGCAGAAACCCCTTCCTGGGCCTGGGATGGTACAAGCCTGCAGGTGGTGACCTTGCTCGGCTGAAGCCTGGACATATGACTCCACCCAGAGGTGCCTCAGCAGAAAGGCCCGGTGATCTACCCCCAAGTGGCATAGCCCAGGAACCTGCTGGGGAAAGGTCCCTGCTGCAGCCAGGCGGCGTGTGTGCCCAGGGGTTTCCAAAGGTGGCTTTTCTGCACCCCGTTGCTGCCAGGGTTTGTACCACACAGGGACTGGACACAGCTGCTGGGCAGGAGTCTCGGGGACAGTCCAATGACTCCTGGCTGCAAGGAGACTTAATCGTGCACCGAGTTACCTCAGATCTGATTCTGTGCCTCTCGGGGTGGCTGTGTGTCATTCCAGTGTGTTTGTTGATTGACCAGCCTTGACACAAGTTTCATTCACTGTGTCAGGGAACAAGCAGCCCTGGACTCACCCCAGGCAAGAGGGGGGCAGCGTCTGCCCCCAGTCTCTATCACAGAGATCCCTGAGGCATGGTGGGGCAGCGCTCAGCCCAAAGGCTGGTCGTGGAGCCCACCAGGCAGCTGCTTCTTGGGAGAAGTCCAGGGTGACGGGTTTGGGGGCTGCGTGAATCAGCTTCACACGGGTCAGAAGTGGTTCCACAAAGGCAGGGGGCGGGTTGGGGAGTGTGGCCCCTATCCCAGTTCACTCCTTCCTCTCTAAGTGGCAGTGGACCCTTTCCCCACATCCCTTCCTAATCACGTGAGCAGCTGCACTCCAGCGGGGAGGGGGCTTTCAGAAGTGGAGCGCCAGGTCTTTCTTTCGAAGCGCCTCTTGGTGGAGCCCGCCTGTCAGGGGTGACCATTCCCACTGCCCCAGGGGACCCAGCAACAGCAGTTGATGGCGGACCGGATGCCTCAGTCAGACAAGAAGCGTCAGCACTTCTTTCCTGTGAAACTCCTGAAGGATAAAAGCTGAGCACACACCAGACTCCCAGTGCAGTCACAAAAGCTTTCCAAAAACAACCTGAATCACGTACCCGGAGAGGGAGCCAAAGGGCAGAACCAGGAGCAAGCTGTCAGCCCCACCCCACCCCCCAAAGGCCCTGGAGCGTGTCCACTGGGCAGTGCAAGTTCCTGTCTGTCTAGAAGCGGGGTCCCTTAGACAGAGAGCCGGAGGCACAAATTCTGAGGACTTGGGGTTCCTGTACAAGGGACTCCTGTTGTAGTTTCTGAGTTGTTGGGCATAGGCTGCCCTCGACCTTCTGAGACCGGGTGAGCGCAACAAAGCGGGCCGCCCTCCAGACAGACAGTCAACAGGCGGAGCTGAGGCGCAGGCGCGGCACCCAGCCTCTGACGCGTGTTGAATGTGGGGGATGCTGACAGTGGACGGGGCAGGTTTTCAGACACGGGCCATCATCACCTCACTGCATCCAGTGCCCGCTGACTCACTCACAGCGCCCCCTGTGGGTTTCTCAGACTGTGACTGTTGACAGAGCAGGACGCCTTTCTCCTGAGGTGCGCCTGGTGGTTTTGAACTGCTGACCATGCGCTTCGCAGTCCAGTGTGTAACTACCACGCCACCAAGCAAGGGGCAACCTGGGTCGTCTGGAAACCCAGGCAGGGAAGGGCCTGCTCACAGGGTCAGCAAGGGAGCAAGGAGCCCAGCCTGAGACCCTGGGAAGAGCCCGCTGAAAGCAGGGGCCTGCAGCTCCCCAAAGGGACCTGGATGAGAGGCCAGGGGCTGTGCTTCCGAAAAGTCACCACCTTGGAAAACCGTATGGAGCGGCTGAGCCTGAGTCCCCGGAGCTGCCATGAGGTGGGCAGTGGCTAGCAGAGAGCACACCCTCACTGGGTCCACCTGTAGCAGAACACAGCCTCTCTTCTCTGTTGCAGCCGCTCCATGCGCGTCAGTCACTCCAACCCGATCTGCACAAGCCCCACCCACAGGACATCTCCAGTTCCCAACCTGCACAGCACAGAGGAAGGAGGGAAAGGCTTGGAGTCACATTGGCTCTGTGGCAGCCTGTGGAAAGGCATGACCCCAGGGGCGGTGGGGAGAGGGAGGTTCTCTGGTTCTTCCTGCTGTTGCGGGAGGCTGGGAGGCCAGGAGCCCTAAGTCACCTTCAAAAGCCTCCAGCAGCTAAGAATCTTGCATGGTAAAGGGAACTTTGTCCCCAGGACCGGCGAGGCCCAGCCTTTCCCAGACAAACTGACCCACACAGGGTCGGTCGCTTGTTGGGCTGCTTGTTTTCAGAGGGGGTGTGCTGTTCCGCTGTTAGATTTCAACGTTTCGGGGAGATGTTTTCATTACAAGGGAAAAAGGTTGAAAGCTCAAAAGCAAGCCCCCTCTCGCTCACGCCTCACCACCTCAAAACACCCCTCCTCGAGCGAAACCTGGGGCTCCCCTTCTATCCCTAGCCTGTCTAAAGTAAAGCGAGAAGTTGCTGCAAGTTTCGGCAGGTAGCTAGGCGCCAGGGCTCGGGACTGGAGCCGAGTCAGTAAATATTGATGGCTGATGGGAACCCAAGCGGGCAGGGGCGCAGGGCCAGGGCCCTGGCGAGGCCACCACCCCAGGCTGGCAGGGAAGTCCCTGTCCTGACCTCTGGCCAGTCCGCAGGTGCAAGCCGCCTGGCGCGTCCGGCTGCGCGCGTCGTGGAGGGGGGTGGGGGGCGGCGCGAGGGGGGGGGGGCCCTCCCGGGTCTCTACTCGCAGAGGGAGGGGGAGGGGCCGGCACCCGGAACCCGAGCCTTGTACCTGGGAGCGCCCGGGGCGCACGGACGTCCCCTGGGCGCCTTGCGGATGCTGGCGCCCGCGGGCTGTCACCGGCCTTACCTTGGTGATGACCAGCGGCTCGCCGTGCTCGCGGCCGCCCTTCAGGGTAAAGCCCCACGGGGCGCCGCCGCTCAACTGCACCTCCACCAGCCGCCCGCCGTCCGCCTCGGCCAGGCGCTCGGGCCGCGCGCGGGGCTCGGCGCTCTCCATGGCGCCCGGCCCCTCGGGAGCCCGCCGCCGTCCGCTCGCCGCCAGCCCAGGCCAGAGCCTCCGGTCCCGCGCCGTCGCCTACCCCGGCCAACTCGCGCCGCAACTTGGGGAGAAGTGCCGGCCGGGCGGCGGGCACGCGGGGCGGGGCGGGCCGGGGGCGGGGCCGCGGAGGGCGTGCGCGCGCGCCTCGGGGCCGGAGGGCAGGGGCGCGCGCCCGCGGGGGGACTGGAGAAGGCTGGGGCGCGTGCCCGCGGGGTGTGGGAGAGGCGGGGGAGCGAGCCTGGAGACTCTGGGTTGAAAGGGAGGGCGCTGGGGGCGCGCGGGAGGCTCCCGGACGGTGGGAGGGGCTGGGAAAGGGAGACCCGGGCCCGGATGAGTCCGCGCGCGCGCAGGCTCTCTCGGTGGTGGGAAACGTGAGGTCAGCCACGGCCGCAGTGCGAGGCCGCCACTTGCTCTGCGGGGGCCCGGCCCGGGCAGCGGGAAGGGCTAGCAGGTGAGGTTGCGGGCGCCGGAGGTGCGTGGGCAGACGGCCGAGCCCCCGCGCCCTCCATCTTGGGGCGCATGGCCACCTGGGCGTCCCTGCCGCCGCCTTTGTTCCTGGACCTCAGGTGGCGGGCGGGGCGTGGGCAGGTGGGCCGGCCCGCTTTTTGCGCGCGGCGCAGGGCGCCCGGCAGCCTGTCGCGTGCTCCGGAAGAGCAGGCCAGAGGCCGGAGCACCAACCTGTCCCCAGAGCTCCCGCCCGCCCTCGCCAGGGCCCCGGGAGCGACATGGCAGCCTAGTGCCAATCCTACTTTACAGCCCCGAGAGTCCCCTTCCGGCCAAACCCGGGCCTCACTCCCTGCAGGTCCCGCCTCCGTGCAAGGTGTGCCACTCCTTCCTGCACGCCTTCCTCCACTTCCCTGGACTACTCACTGCAGAGGGGCAACTCACTGTTCCTTCCAAGGCGCACTGTTTGCTCTGTAGAGTGCAGGGCTGAACACCTGTTCCTTGAGGTAGTCGAACAGGTGAGCTGCTGGCAGAGTACTGGACAGAATCGTAGCGCCCTTTCCTCAGAGGCCCTGGTGGGGCCTGGATTCCCACAGCCTCTGCACTCAGTGCCTCAGCTGCATGGGTCCTGGGAGGCCCAGAGCCAGGCCCCACTCAGGTCCCCTCCTGTGCATCACCAACTCCCCAGCCACGCAGCCCAGGATGCCCCCACTTGCAAGTGTGAGCTCCTTGTACTTTTTCAAGGGAGGTCTTCAGAGTGTGCCTCTGGGAATCAGAGGGTCAGGTGGAGGTAGCTTGAGCCCCCACGGTCATTTAAAGGTGCCGGGGGGGGGGGGGGGGGGAAGCAAGTCGACCACCTGACAGGAGCCGCTTGTAGAAAGTGCCTGGTCAGTAGGAGGAAGAGGCAGAAAAGAAAGCCAAGTTCTTACAGGACCCCGATTTTGTGGAGCTGGATAAACCCCAGTAATTATTGCCCCAGGTCAATGTACAGAGACGACGTGCTTGGATGAATGTTTCCTTGGGGATATGGCAGGGGGTGATGGAGGAAATGGGGAGCTACTAACAGGACAAGAAAGAAGATGATGTTCAAAAATTGTGATGATTATATAACTCTTCTTGAGAGATGGAGCTGTGGTATGATAACTGAATTACATGGCAATAAAACTGTAATAAAGTATGGTCCCACGTGCACATTTAAGCCAGGAATAGCCCCTGAAGTCTTGTTTAAACAAAGTGGTGGTGGAGTGTTCTGTCTGCTTGATTCCAGTTCACAGGGACCCTCTAGAACAGATTAGAATGACCCCAGTTTTCCAACGTCCCCAGATTTGAGGAAGCCAAGTGCCTCATTATTTTCCCAAGGAGCAATGGGGTGAGTTTGTTTCGACTGACCGACTTTCAGTTAGCAGGCCAGTGCGTGATGCCCCCGCACCACCCAAGTCCCACTGCCATCCAGTCAACTCGCAGCGATTCCATATGACTGAGTAGAACTGCGTCTCAGGGCTTCCCAGGCTGAATGAATGTGCACACAGGAGCAGGCTGCGTCATCTTCCTCCCTCAGACCAGCTGTGCTGGGTGGATTTGAACTGTGAGCCCCACCATTAGCAACCACCGGAACGGCTTAAACCCAAGCGCCCCAGGGCTCCTTAAGCTAAATAATAATTTAGTCAAGAATGTCTGCCTTGCAGGCACTGGGAAGTCCCCGCTGACCCTGGACCCGGGATATGACTAGCCTGGCTCACGTGCAGAATGCATTAGAGAGGGGGTTGTTGCACATGCAGTTGGGTTAAAATTAAGCACACTGCCATTTCATCTCCCTTATGATCCATTTAAATTTGTTCTTTTTTCAGTGTTTTCTGCTTTCTTTCCTATTAAGATTTTTATGTTTTACTTTGCTACTCTTGGGTCTTGGGTTTTGGGGTGTCTGTGTGTGTGTGTGTGTGTTAATGTTTTTCTGTATATGGAATCCAGGATAAATAAATCTACAGATTCATGGCTCCTTGGGGGTATGACAGGGAGGTTGGGGGAAATCGGGAGCTAATAAAGCTGAGTTTGAGAATGAAGAAACTGTTCAAAAACTGTGTAACTCTTCTCGATCACTCTTCACATCTTCTCGATGTGATGGAACTATTGGGCTGTATGACAGGTGAGTTATGTGCCAATAAGCTGTGGGGAAGCACAGTAATCCATAATTTGAAGAATTAAAAAGTAATCCGCTATTTGGAGAAAACAAAAAGAATGTGTTGAACCTGGTGCCCTATGAAGTATCACAGCCGCTAAAGATCAGAGGCTGCGGTGAGCTTATTAACTGGAGAACAGCTCAGAACAGGAGGGCTGAGCAACTCCAGGGATGTAATGGATTTCACATACAAGTCGGAATTGTGTTGGTAGATGTTCTATGTATACCTCAACAATAATAAAATTTTTTTTTTCGGCTGAGCCCCGGTGGCGTAAGTGGTTGAGTGCAGGACTGCAGCCCGCGGGCTTGGTGGTGCAAATCCAGCAGCAGCAAGGCTGGGTAGCTCCCACGACCACCAGAGGGCAGTGATGGCTCCCTCCCCCCCCCAAAAAAATTTTTTTTTCAATGAAAGTTTCATTAACATGTGAATGGACTAGGACAAGTCCTGGGGCGAGTTGATTTGTTTGTTGTGTTAGTTGTTGAAGGCACAGTGATGATCTCATAGGCAAGTCCCCAATGCACAATCAGTTTACAATGGGACATAAAGAAATGGAACCTCTTTAAAAAAAAAAAGAAAGAAAAGAAAAGAAATGGCGCCTCATCAAAAGGTAAATGCCGTGTCATGAAAAAAAAAGTGAAGAGGCAGGCTGCTGGCTGGGAGAATATCTTTGGAAACCCTTGCACCTGACAAGCTAACCAAAATAGAAGAGCCTTCAAAAAGTCAGTGGAAAATTCCATTATCTTCCAACTCCATTTCTCTGTGAACCTTTGGAAGTTCCCTGGTGTGTGTGTGTGTGTGTGTGTGTATCCTGGTGACATAGTGGTTATCTGTTTAAGTGCAGTCTGCAAGGTCAGCAGTTGGGAACCACTAGCTGGTCTGTGGGAGAATGATGAAGGTTTTTACTGTAAAAAAGATATCGTGTCAGCAACTCAAAAGGGCAGTTCCACCCTGTCCTATAGCAGTGCTGTAAGTTGGCATCAACTTGATGGCAGCGAGAGTTTCTATAAAACTTGTAACACCTCAACAAAAGGAAACTAACCCACTCTTAAAATGGGCTAAGGCTCTGGATAGACATTTCACCAAAGAGGATATTGAAATGGCCACCAAACACCTGAGAAGGTGCCCAGGCTCATTAAGCATTGAAGAGATGCAAGCCTCAGCCACAGGGAGATGCCAGCACACTCCTGCTAGGGTGGTTAAGATCAAGGCATAAATAAAACGCAGGTTGGTGAGGATGGGGGAGGCGAACCCTGGCCCATCGCCGGAGGAGATGCAAAATGACACCGCTGGTGTGAGACAAACGGTGTGGCTGGTCCTCAAAAAAAAACCCAGAACTAGCATTTGACGGAGCAATTCAGCTCCTGGTTACATGCGCCAAAGACTTCAGAGACTCAGCAAGAGTCTTGTCTACCACTGTCCACCACAGCTCCATCCTTGCCTCTCACCTTGCCACACCCACCAGTACACACACACACACACGTGTGCGCACAAGTGCTTTAGTGTCTCAGAGTGAATATAGTTCAAGCAGCAAAGGGATGTCCCTGGACCGTTTGACCCCCCAGGTGGTTCCACTGCTAACCCATAGGTCAGCGTCGCCAGCCCAGCCAGAGGCATGGTGGGAGAGAGGGCTGGCGGTTGGCTCCAGGAAGATGAGCGTTGGAAGGAAGCCCAGTAGAGCACGTCCGGTGGGAGGCAGGCACCATCTGGTGGTGTGTGAGGCGGGAGGGCCCAGAGCTGAAGGAAGGCTGCTGATTTCATTGGGGAAATTCCTTCCCTGGCTGTCTGCCAAGAGACTAAGTCGAATCTGTTTTACTGAACCGCTCGAGGAATGCAGGCGGATTTGACGAGCAGTGGGAACAACAGGAAGTCCCAGAGGACAGCTGTGTGTGAGACTGTAGGGGCTTCACCGGGACAGGTCTCGTTCCAGTCGGCACAGGCGCTCTGGGAAAAACCCTAAGGTCGTGGTAGACGTAATTGTGCGCATGGGGAAGGCCCTCAGGAGATATTGGTTACATTGCACTTTGTTAACCAGCTCTTTTGTTTGGAGGGGGGGAAGCTGGTGAGATGGCACAGTGAGAACTTTTCTCATAGGGGGCTTGCTTCTCTACATTGATTCCCTGTTTCAAAAGCAGCAATGAGTATACTTATAAGAGTCCTCTTGACAGTAAAAGGAAGTAGAGGAATCAACTAGGAGGGCAAAGGGCATGTACATATGTAAATATATGTATACATAATAAAGGCATGTACGTATGTAAATATATTTATATATCATGGTGGGGAAATAGATCTATGTGCATATATTTATAGCTTTAGTATTAAGGTAGGGGATGGACATTGGGCCTCCACTCAAGTACTCCTGCAATGCAAGAAAACTTTGTTCTATTAAACTGGCATACTATGATGCTCACCTTCCTGACATGATCGCTGAAGACAAAGCGGGTACATAAGCAAATGTGGTGAAGAAAGCTGATAGTGCTTGGCTATGAAAAGATATAGTATCCGGAGTTTTAAAGGCTGGAAGGTAAGCAAGTGGCCATCCAGCTCAGAAGTAACAAAGCCCACATGGAAGAAGCACACCAACCTGTGTGATCATGAGGTATTGAAGGGATCAGATATCAGACATCAAAGAACGAAAAATCAGACCATTATGAATGAGGGGGAGTACAGATTGGGGATCCAAGGCCCATCTATAGGCAACTGGACATCCCCTTACAGAAGAGTCAGGGGGAGGAGACGAGCCCGTCAGAATACAGTGTAGCAACAATGCAACATACAACTGTCCTCTAATTCTTCAATGCTTCCTCCCCCCACCCTTATCATGATCCCAATTCTACCTTACAAATCTGGCTAGACCAGAGGATGTACAATGGTACAGATAGAAACTGGAAACACAGGGAAACCAGGACAGATGATCCCTTCAGGACCAGTTGTGAGAGTGTTGATACCAGGAGGATGGAGGGAAGGTGGGGTCGAAAGGGGAAACAGATTATAAGGATCTCCATATAACCTCCTCCATGCGGGATGCACAGGGGAGTAGGTGAAGGGAGATGTCGGACAGTGTAAGATATGAGGACATAATAAATTTATAAATTATCAAGGGTTCGTGAGGGAGGGGAAAATGAGGAGCTGATCCCAAGGGCTTAAGTAGAAAGCAAATGCTTTGAGAATGATGACGGCAACAAAATTTTATTCCCTCCCGGGTTTTGCTTAGCTTGATGCCACAGAGGAGGGTCCTCACGTGGCAGAGAAGGTGGGTCTGACTCACTAGCCACGAAGGGTTTCCTAGGTTCTAGGTTGTCCTGGATGGATTCAAAACCTGAACCTCCTAGTCAGTAGCTGAGCTTTAACCATCGTCCTATGGTGCTTCTTGTCTACAAGGTTCAACTCCAGACTCATAGCCTTCCAACTCATAGTGACTGATGTACAACGGCCAACAAAGCCTGAGCCCACCGCTACAGCCCCGGTGTCCGTCCATCTTGTCGAGGGCCTTCCTCTCTGTTGCTGTCCCTCCCCTTGACCAAGCACGATGTCCTCCTCCAGGGACGGGCCTCTTTTGACAGCATGTCCCAAGTACACGGCACGAGGCAGTCTCTCTACCCTGGTCTCTGAGGAGCACCCATGGAGCCTTGCCATCCTGCTCTGTAGCGATGCAGGAATTGGAATCCATGGCTGGGCAGTGGGTGGGCATCACTTGGCGAGCCAGTGGCAGAGTTTCGTGAGAGCGACAGATACTGTATAGCCCAGAGTGGCTAAACTCTTTACTCTGGCCCTTTAAGAAGATGCTTGCTAAGCCAGGGGGTATACTGAGTCCCTGGATCATGTGCTCAGCTGCTACATAGAAATGAGTCTAGCCCACTCTGAGTGGCCTCAGAAGAAAGGCCTGGTGAGTTACTTCCCAGAACTCAGCCATTGAAGTCCGCAGAGGCACACCCCTCCCCTGGGGCGCCGGGGCTGGGAGCTGACTCGGTGGCACTTGATCACACTTTTGGAGGCTGGCTACACGTGGGGTCTACTGCAGAAGCTCGACTTCATGACAAAATGCAAAGGAATGAGACTTTCTGAAGAGTGGTGGTGGGGAGGACCAAGAGGGCTGTGCGTTAGATGAAAGTGCACAGAGATGACATGGCCGCACCCCCTTTCCCCCACCAGTCACCGCCAGCACCCCAGGCATAGGTTTCCCTTGGGCACCTGGCAAGAGCTTGCACCAGCTGGGCGTAATCGGGGGTGGGGCTGGGGGACAGGGTTGGGGACAGCACCGGCACGCTGCAGCCCCGACCACAGCCAAGTCCTTGAGGTTAGTGTGGATTTCCTGATTCCTCGCTCATGGCCCCCCAAGGACCAATGAAACAGCCATCTTGAAGCCAGCCAAGTCTGTCCTCACTGAGCACACGTCCTCCTTTGTTTCCCATACGTGAGGCCGGGCAGTCATGCACACAAGGCCCAGAAAGACCCACCAGCGTCCTGGGAAGGTGTGAACGGGGAACACCTCGGCTGGTAACCCCAAGGTTGACTGTGTAAGTCTACCTGGGGGCCCTTTGGAAGACAGACCTGACTATCTACTGCCCTACCATCCCTACCACTCCCCCACCCTCCCAAACACACACACACACACGCACACACACACTCACTAGCTGTTGAAAACCTCATGCAGGTGAGTTTCTGTTAATGGAGGAGGACCAAGCCAGGCAAGGAGGGTGAGAATCAATATCACCAAATTGCTAATGTACAAACGGTAGCAAGATGTTGCTCTGTGTAGTCTCAACCATGACCAAAGAAAGAAACAGGAAAAAAAAAACCTTATGTAACTGTTAGAACGGGGATAAAAGGAAAGTGGACCCAGAACGTGGGTTTAATTTCATTACAGTCAAGACCTGCCCAGGTGTTTAGAATGTTTAGAGTAAGGGGGCAGGTGGGGGGAGACAGGAGGACAGAGTGAAGAGAGAATAGCGGAAAGGAAGAAAAAGCCAAGAAAGTCAGGGAGAGGGAACAAAGGGATCCCACGTGAGTAAACTTTGGGGACAGAAATACGTTATGATGTCTAACAGAAGCCCGCGCCCCACCCACATTGGCTGTGACACCAGCAGACCGGTGACGGTTGGGGGAGGCATTCTGTGAAGCGTCTTGAGAAGGCGAAGTGTCACCTCGTGTTAGGTGGGGATGGAGAAGGGGTCCGTGTTACTAGGGGACCCTTTAATAACCACCTTCTACCTGCATAGACAAGGTCGCTGTGGATTGCTGTGTGAGTCCAGGTAGACGAGAGCAGCAAATGCAGGGAGACTCATATGCATAGGAAAGAACATCGTATTAAAGAGTAATTGTATATTGAGAAAACATCCCAGTCCAATCCAGATGAAGTCCATAAGTCCGATATTAGCCCATATGTCCGATACCACTCTGTAAATTCCTCTGCAGACTCACGCAACACATGCATTGACGCTGACTGCAGGAAGATCCCAGGCCAGTGAATGGAAAGTCTTGTGGATCCAGTGGTGGTGGAAACGCCTTAGCGCTGGCGTGGGTCTCCACATGGCTCCTCCAGCTCCAAGGCTCTGGCTGCCATCATCATAGCTCCATGTGGTTTGTCAACGGGAATGTCTCGCAGGGATAGGAGTGTGTGTGTGTGTGTGTGTGTGTGTGTGGCCTCCTGGGAGCGATTTATCTCTGAACCTCCAAAAGGGGTCATCAAGCTGTGACCTGATCGACAGGCTAAACTCCACCCCTGCACTCTTCATAGTATCAAGTTGACACCAGATTATGTAACTACCACAACCGCAATTGGTTCAAAGGTGACTAACTGGAGGGATAGTGACTTTAGCACTGAACTCCACTCCTCATTTCTGGAGAAATCATCCAAGTCTGTGCCCAGCTGCTTTCAGTTTTGATTACAGCTCAGAGACCATGGCGGCATGCCTCTGGCACTTCCTGATGTGCTGTCTGTGAGCCTGCTCTCCGGGCACACACGTGTGCATTTGTATTATGTTCATCCACGGTCCTTCATGCTCACAGTTGCAGCTCCTTCAAGGATGACTTCCTGCCACCTCGTCTCTGTCTCACCATGGCAGGATACCAGCGGTCCTCCTGTGCGACACAGAAATGGGCTGCAGGGCGACATGACACAGAGGATGAATGGCAGTGAGACTTCTGCAGGAGACCACAAGTCCACACCTCAGGCATCGCATGCAACTGTGCCAAAGCAGACACTGAGAATACACTCTTACCCACAGCACCCCCATGCATGTCAGTGTGGGACTGTGCCCCACAGTACTGCCACGGCCAGTTTTTCCATAGCAGAGTGCCAGGCCTTTCTTCCGACATGCCTGTGGAAGGCCTTGACTCTCCAACCTCTCAGCGGCCGAGCTCTCTTTAGCCGTTTGTACCACTCAGGGACCCCTTATTCCCCACTGTTATCTTGTAAAGCACATTCCATCCAGGATCTTTGGGAGCAAACTGTGCTTATGAGGCTAAGCAGGCAGCAGCTTCCAGGGTCACAAGTAGTTAGTGGATCCCTGATTGCCAAAGCATACACAGATAGAGAGAACTTTCTGTTTTCTGTTGTCGGTCACACCGAAGAGTGCTTCTCCCTGCCAGCAAGTCCATGCCCACACGTGATGACCCTCTAGACGACAGGGTAGACCTGCCCCAGGGAGTTTCTGAGACTCTTAACTGGACGGGGGTGGAAAACACTGTCTTTCTCTGTGGGCTGGCTGGTTGTTTCGAACAGCTGACCTTGCAGTTAGCAGCCATATGCACAGCCACCCATGAGTAAAGGCTCCACATCCCCCCCACCTCCCTCAGGGGTCCCCACAGGAAGCCCAGCCTTGTGGCCCCAGAGAAGGGTTTCAGCCACTGGTACTTGACGTGACTTAGAATGACAACACAACCGCTGTGCAGGCGGCTGGCATGGGAGTGCCACTGAGTGTCTGCGCTTGCTTGGCTGGTGAGCAAATGACCAGTGGGTGTCTCAGTAAAGCTTCGTGTTGCTGGAGAAGAAAAATCAGGGCGGGGGTGGGGGGAGAGGTCATCTACGTGCCTCGCCTAAGCTTGGCGGTGCCTCACCAGGCCCAGCTTTTAAACTCCGTGGGGCACAGCTCTACTCGGACACCCGTGGGGCCCTGGGAGGGAACCCGCCCCACCCCACCACGGTGAACAACGGTGTCATTGAGCTTGAGGGTGCTGGCGGGACTGCTTGCGACTCGCCCCCCCCCCCTTTAAAATACAAGCTGGCGTATGAAAGCCACGAACTAAATGGGGCTTCTCAGTCGACATCGAAAAACTCTCTTTTTCCCTTTTAACTTCACACAGTATGTCCATTGTTCCCATTAGGACTGAATCACTTCAAAACATCTTTTCTGTGTTTGGTTGACTCGAGCAAGATTTTCAATGTACCAAAAAACGTAGAGGAAAAAGTTAAAGCTGTTGTTAAGAAATATTTGAGGGAACTTGAACAGCTGTTTGTTCCTGATCAGAGTCACCCTCCAAAGCTAATTTAACATGTCAAAAATGTCCCCCTCTGTGGTTGCACCGGAGAGAGCCCTGGTAAGTTAGTGAGCTGTGAGACTGCTCACAAGGTCAGCAGTTCGAAGCCACCAGCTACTCTGTCGAGGAAAGATGAGGTTTCCTTCTCCTAGGAAGAGTTACAGTTTTGGAAACCCACAGGAGCAGTTGTGCTCTATCTTTTTGGGGTTTTTTTTTTTTTTTGGTTTTTTGGGCATCACTGCTTTCTGGTGGTGGGAATAGGAGGCCCAGCCTTTGCTCCTGTGGAGCTGGAATTGAACCTCCATCCCAGTGGGCCGCAGTCCCACGCACAACCACTACGCCACCGGGGCTCAGTCCTGTGCTCTATCTTATAGGGCCAGCCACTGCCGTGGGATTGATACTAGCTCAAAGAACCCTGTAGGACAGAGCAGAACCACCGCTGTGAGCTTCCCAGACTCCAGTTCTTAATGGGAACAGAAAGGTCCACCGGTCTCGCTCAGAGGCATTGGTGGCTTCAAACTGCTGGCCTTTTGGGTCAACCACTGGTTCTCCCACAGGGTCGCTGGCAGTCCGCCGCACAGACCCCACCGCAGAGTGGGGCTGTGACAAGGATGTCGTGCCTCGGTGCAAAGGAAACAGAAGGCAGTGTGTGTGCGCACGCGCGCATGTGTGTGTGTGTGTGTGGGGGGGGTACGCACGCATATATGTGTGCATGCATGTGTGTATGTGTGTGTGTTTGCATATGGGGGGCTTTGCTACATGACTCCCCATTTCCTGAGATTCTAATGGCTCATTCATTCCCACCGAGGGAAAATCCTGTTGTCTGTTGGGGTCTGTGGTCAGTGGGCTTGATTTACAACTACCCCTTGCACGGTGGAAGGAAACCCTGCCAAGTCCTGCCTGCCCCCTGGATGCCGTGCAGATCCGGCTATTGTGACCCACAGGCTTTCGTCCCACCACAAGGCCATTGTTCCCATGGCAGAGGGAGCATTACAAAGACAGCCTCTTAACAGGGAGCCTGGCTGCAGACAAACCTTGCTGCTGAAGGGCAGCTGGGGCTTTGAACCTGCCCTGCCCCAGCAGCTGGGCAGTAGAAAGGCCTGGCCGTCTCCCCTGGCCCCTGTAGGCACGGGGCACCATCCAGGAGACCCGATACTGCAGTCCTTCCTGAAACTGAGGCCAGTCCGCACCAGAAAGCCTTTCCCCCTAGCTGCACAAGACAGACCCAGCTTAGGAAGGGACTGAATTGGGGGTGCCGGCTCCCAAACAGAAATGGTCTGCAGGGAGCCCAGTTAAGGCGAGGTGGCAGGGCTGGATGGACACATCTTCAAGAGTAAAACCCACCAGTCTGGAAAGCTGCCACCCCACCCCTATTCTCCCAATCAGCCCCTACCTTTGCCTGCGCCCAGCATGCAACAGCATTCCTGCTCTGGCCCCCAGCGCCCTCTCTGCCACTGCGGGGGATGAGGGGGCGGGCGGAGAGGCCCAGGGGCCTCAGGGCTCCAGAGTGGGTAGCACATGATGCCTGCCCTGCCGCCCAGCACATGACCCGGGCGGCGCCGCGAGGTCCCAGCAGACAGCTCACCCGCGCCGAGGTGTCCTGTCTCCAGCTGTCCATGGCTTCCCCGCGTCTGGCCACCGTCTGCTGTTCCACGCGGGACGCGGCCACGCAGCTGCTGCTGAACTTCCAGCCGCGGGCCGTCCATGCGCTCTGCCTGGGCAGCGGTGCCCTCCGCCTGGCGCTCGGCCTCCTGCAGCTGTGGGTCCCGCGTCGGCCCATGCGCTCGCTGGCCCTGGTGCCCGGCCCTGACTTGGGCCCGCCGGCCTCTGCACGCATCCTTCGCGCTGCCATCGCCTGCGACCTGCTTGGTTGCCTGGGTAAGTGTGCGGTCCGCGGGATGAGAACCCCCCCCCCCCTCAGAGTGCCAGAGTTAGGGCGCAAGACTCTCAAAGGGGAACTCATTGGGCGCCTGGAGGAGGGCCCATGGCCCACGGGTTGCCACCGGCTTAAGACGTGGGGCTGGCCAGCTGGGTCCTGTTGGGTGTCAGGTAGAAGCACCAAGGTGTCTGCCTAAGGACCCGTGGCCCACGGGTTGTGACACAAAGACATAGGAGATAGAAGAAATAGGAAATAGACAAGCTTGTCTACCTCCAGGACATATCCAACTGTAGACGGTGATGTGCTCGTGGTGGGTAGCCGTGAGTTTGCTGATTGGGACCCAGCCCAGTGGCCTTGGAAGAGAGGCCTGGTGGCCTTCCTCTGAAAGGTCACAGCCAAGAACCTGAGCCCTCTGTGGTAGAGGTCCCTGTGTGCCCACAATGGATCACCCTCTAGGAACGGTGGGCAGGCGACTGTCATACCAGAGCCACCACCTACCTACCTTGAAGGCATCCACAGAGCCCAAGCAGACCGTGCTGGGAATGAGAGCTCTGCCTGGGGGTGGGGGTGGGGTGGCGTGGGGGTGCTGAATCAGAACCCACTCAGGCAACAACACCTAAACTCTGTGCCCCCAGAAGCCCCTGGGTGGCCTCACTGTGGGAGCCCATTTCCTCACAGGTGAAGAGCTGGAGGTCTGAAATCGGGGGCTGTGGGGGGTGGGGGGTGAAGGCAGGGCAGGGGAGGGTCCCCACGACCCACAACTTCTCTTCACCAGGTCTCTTCTTGTGCTGCTGTGCTGCCCTACCCCCTGACCCTCCGCATGCCCAATCCGCTCCCCATTCTTTCCTACGAGGTTGATTTAAGACACTGAAGTCATGTCCTGAGGGGACGCGTCACCCCCAGTATTAGGGCTGGCACTCACAAGCCGTGCTCTGGGAGGGGGGTGGTGTCTCTGGGCAAAAAATCATAGACACTGTCCAAGGGGGACCCAAAGGCACTGTACTGGGAGATGGGGTACAGGGAAAGGAGTCACAGGCCTTGTTCTGGGGGTGGAGGGCTGTTCTAGGGACTAGGAGTCCCAGGTCTTGTTCGGGGTTGAGGGGACATGGACAAGGCCATGTATGGCCAAGTTGAACTAGACTTAGGCGTACTCTCTCCTCTCTGCAGGCCTGGTGCTGCGCTCTGGGGTGTGGCTGAGCTTCCCGGATTTCGTGGCTCACATCTCAGTAGGGAACGGCACAGAAGTTTGGCCTGCAGCTTTCTGCGTGGGGACTGCAGTAAGTGTCTGCCCCTCCCCCTCCCTTCCTATGCTCCTGAGGGTCCCTAGGCCTGCAGCAGCTGCACAGGATGGCAGCACCAGCCTCCTCTGGGACTTGTTGACCCCGCCCTGAAGAAAAAGCCCCCCAAAGCAGACCCCCTTGTTGATTCCCACTCAGGATGACCACGTAGGGCTCAGTAGAACTGCTCTATTGTTTCTGAGGCTGTGTCAGCTGGACATGAGCAGACAGCCTGTCTTCCTCCCGAGGAGCAGCCGGTGGGCTTGAAACCCCACCCCCAAGCGTATGCTCTTCCCCCTGTGCCACCAGCGCACCTTGTCAGAGATACCTGTTCCCAGGCCCACCACAGACCAACTGAGCAGAAGTGTGCACCACCTGTGTTTTAACCAGTCTGCCCGAGACTAGGCGTTCTAGGAAAGCCAGGCCACTTAAGTCTGCCAGCAACTTCACTGCAGACAGACAGGATGGAACAGGCTGCTCTGCACACGTCAAGCCCTCTGCCTGGTCTCAGTTCCAATTCAGAACCCACCCGTGGAGAGATAAATGGCCCCACAGGGTGTCCAGGGCTGCAGGACTTTGTGGAAGCAGGCCATGCACACCTTCCTCTCTGGGGGCAGCGGGTGAGTCCCAAAGGTCTCAGTCTTTCTACTAAGTGCCTTGCCAACAAGGTTCCTGTATAAAGTTTACACCCCAGGGGGCAGTTTCCCCCTCACCGGCAAGGCTTCAAGGAATTAAATCAGACTCTAGGGCCTTGGCGCTTAAGTCCTGTGGTGGAGACACTGGGTGGCATATCAACTGCTCACCAATGTATTGGCATCCACCCTAGGTGCCTCGGAAGAAAGGCCTGGCCATCACTCCCAGAAATGCAGCCTGAAAACTCCATGGGGCACTGTTCTACTCCCACCGACGGAAGGAGGGGGTATTCTGAATCAGGGTCCCTTTGATGGCAACCAGTTTGCTCTTTGGGCTGATTGTTGTTTTTCTGTGTACTTCCCTTGCCTACCCCTCACAACACATACCGCTTTTTTAACGACTGCAACAAAACCTGGGGCCCCAAATGGAAGCGACTGTCCTAAGGGCACAATTTTGCTTTGCTGACATGACAGAGCCGTGGACTGGCACCCCTGTGGACGATCTCAAAGGGCTCCAGTCCCCTTCCCCTCCCCAGCAGCTTTCTAATCGCTTCCCCCGGAAACATCTGCTGGAGCCCACAATAGCCTCGGTGTGCTGACCTGGCCTGGCGTGATCCTTCCTGCCAGCGCGCCTCCCCTTGGAGGAAAAGAACCGGACTTCAAACTTCAAAGTGCCCTCGCGGCAGTGGAAGCTGCATGTCCTCGTTTGCAGCTAAGTGCGCACGCAGAGGAAGGAGAGCACGAGGAACAGCGTGCACACGCTCACACGCCCTCCTTGTTTCTAAGTTCCGTCGGTGCACAAGCGCACAAGCGTCGGTGCACACACGTGGGGGATGGGGTGACTCTGACATCCCACACAGGAAGTCAGGCCGGGCTGGGCTGGGTATTTAGTCCTCATTTGCTGCAACTTTGAAGCGGGCCTCTTCTCACTTGCAGATGTGGATCCAGCTGCTGTACAGCGCCTGCTTCTGGTGGCTATTTTGTTACGCGCTTGACGCCTACCTGGTGGTTCGCAGATCTGCGGGACTGAGGTAGGTGCAGAGGCTGCCCTGGAAGGGTGGCAACTCACCAGAAAAAGCTAGTGGTCACCTCAACCTTCCAAACCAGTCCCCTCCTATTGATCTCGACTCATGGCGCCCCAATGAGCGTCAGAGTGGAAGTGCGTTCCATGGGGTTTTTCAATGGCCAATTTCCCTAAAGTAGATCACCAGGCCTTTCTTTTGCCGCACCTGCAGGGAAGCCTCCCATCAACCCTCCAACCTTTGGATAGTAGCCAAGCACTTAACCACATGCGCCACGTGTAGGAACCAGAAGGGTCAGGATGAGTTAGAACGTGTGGACTAGAAGTTGTTGAATTGAAAAGTGTTTTGTTGTGTTTATTTTTGCCACAACTAGAAAAAAGTTATGCGAATAACAATGAATACAAGGAAGAAGGAAATGTCCTATAATGAATGGGGAGATAATTACACAAGTCTCGACAGGATTCACTTTATTGAAATATATGACATGTGGATGAAGTGCCAATAAAACTGTTAAAAATAGTAATAGAAAGAAAGCGTGGGGCTGGCACGAAGGCAAATGCTCTTCACATACAAGGCAGAAAGGCGTTCCTGATGGCTACAGCTGTGGCCCCACAGCGCATGGTCAGAGCCTCCTTGGAACTGCCTCTAGAAGGTCCTCCCCAGCCAGCCTGATGGAGCGGGGGTCTCCCCCACAGGACGGGTTCAGAGAGACGCCCTCAGACCATGAAGAGACCATAGTGAACACGTTTCTGTAATGTTCAGGGGGTTGGTGCTTTTTACAGCAGCCAAATGACAAGACGAAAAAGCCCATCCTGCGCCAACCAATGCAGGGGCTTGATTCTGATGCACAGCACTCTGGGGGGCAGTATAGACCGCATACCCCCCTGCTCCTCACCGCCAAGCACCCCATATGGTTTCCAACGCTGCCATCTTTATGCGAAGAGCACCATTGACGCACTGACTAAAACACACACTGCTGACTGAAGGGTTGTTGGTTTGACCCCCACCAGCCCCTCTGCAGCAAAGCTAAGAGACCACACGCACTGGCATCAGTCCACCCGGACAGCCAGGCACCGGTTTGCTTTATGGTCACTCATTAACAGGTACCCTCTACTTTCCCGCCCCTCAGACCCCGGTCTCCACTAAGCTACTGTATGTCTCTGTTTGGTTTTTTCGGACCTGTCTGGTTTCTCTCCGCGTCATGTCTGAGAGTTCGTCCACATTGCGGATGTAGTGTTACTTCCTTTCTTATTGTGGCTAGCGATAGTCCACGTTTGCATACCCACTCACCGCTGGGTGGACATTCGGACTGGCCATCTGTAGATCTTCTCTGGATGAGCGTCCGTTCAAGCCCCCTGCTCATCGAAGTGGAATTTTATTTGCGTTGTTGAGAATAGACACAGCAGGATATATGGGTCCCCAATGCACGTGTCCTTTGGCCACTGATCTGATTCAGACTCACAGCGATCCTTTGCAAGGTTTCTGGGGTTATCTCTACTGGAGTAGCTGGGGGTGCTGAACTGTCAACCTTGTAGGTAGCAACCCAACGTCTGGCCATGATAGGCCAGTTCAGCACTTTCTATATGTACATGTCAGGGGCATTACTTACCCTGCCTGAGTTGTCCCTCTATTCTGACCACTCATTTCTAGTGGTCCCTCTGGTTCATATAACTCCCTACTCCCTTCCTCACCTTCTGAATCACTGTGGTCACTTTGACCCCTAACACATCATTCTTCAAAGGAGCCCAGTGCCCACTTCGCCTCTGATCCAAGGATTTGCCTGTTTATTATCGCGTAACGCATGCTCCTTCCAGGTTCCAGATAAAAGCCCACTGCTGTTCCTTTGACTCCAATTCACGGCATCTGCGCAGAGAGGAGAGCCTGCAGAGAGGAGAGCCACCCCATCGGGTTCCCAAGGCTGTCAGTTGGGACAGACGCAGAATGAATGCCTCCTTTTGAACCACGGACCTTCCAGTTTGCAGCCAAGCCCTTTAACCACTGCGTCACTAGTGCCCCTCAGTCCAGATGCAAGTCCCTCATCAGATATATACCACCCCCCCCCCTTCTGTGTAAATTGACCAGATTTTAAGTGGGATACCACTGACCGGGATGGGGTGGGAGGGAGGTTCTTGATTAAAAATTTGGTCTATATGGAGCAACAAAAATGGTCATATAACACAAAAATAGTATTGTACAATATTTATTTTAATTTAAAAACGCCGTGGGACGTCCTTAAATTGTTAAAAAGTGGGACATCTGGTCACTTTACTTCTGTGGCCTGTCTTTTTCACTTTCTCCACAGTGTTCTTGGCAGCGCAGGACGCTGGATTCTGATGAAGTCCGGATCACCTGCATTTTCTTTGGTTGTTGGTACTTTGGGGTCATAGCCAGGAATCCATGGCCAAACCCTTGGTCATGAAGGTTTCATCCCTCTGTGTGTGTTTTTTTTTTGGGGGGGGGAGGGCATCACTGCTCTCCGGTGGTGGGAGTAGGAGGTCCAGCCCCACTGCTGGAATTGAACCTCCGTCCCAGTGGACCGCAGTCCCGCGCACAACCACTACGCCACCGGGGCTCAGCCCTATCCCTCTGTGTTTTAAAGAGAATGGTGTCGCTTTCGTACTCACCTTCAAGCATGGGATTCAGGGTTTAAAGTTAGTGTCGCTGCATCGTGTAAGGAAGGCATTCAATCGCTCCCTTGTAAAAGTGAACTTTTGAAAGGGAACTCATTGAACAAAATCCATTTGTTCAACCAATTCACTTTAAAAAAAACCCAATACAGATGATATGCAAGCTGTAGACAGTCATAGCAATCGTTGGTCAATCGTAGCAGACTCTGGCTCCAACATTGTAGAAATCTCTCTAAATGTAGAATGCATCATTAACTCCGGTCCCTCTGCCTTAACCCACCAACTCTGAACCACTAATGTGGCCAAGCTCTGAACCAAGGCACCACCTGGGCTGCTTGATGCAAATCAAGAGATAGGGAGTCCTCTTTCCTGCAAAACAAGTTGAGAGGAAGACAAGCCAGGGCTCTTAGGATGGGTATCTGCGACCCAGGCTCCTTCCCTCTTCCTGCTCCATCATCCGATTGCGCGGCTCCCATCCTGCACGGGTTGGAGCACCAGCCCTTGCCTGCATCCCAGGCTGCAGAAAGAAGGAGCAAGTGGCCTTATTTCCCACTGAGCCAGTTCCTGGTAAGCAGACGCTCTGGGACTTCCACCAATAATTCCACCAGCATGTTCTTGGTCAGAAGTTAGTTTCGTGGTAACTGCAAAGGAGGCTGGGAACGAGTCTGATAGCCGAGTGTGTGTCTGTTCCCTCCAACACCAGTCTGAGAGCAGAGGAGGCAGGAGCGCTCGAGGAAGCTGGGTGATGCAGGAGGTGATTTAGGAGGCTGCTCTGTCTGCGCCCCTACAGATGGGCAGAGCTGGGGGGGTCCAATGCCCTGATGCTCCCGAAGCCCCTGCAGGGTGTTTGAAGAATCATGGAAGTCAGCCTTGGCTGCGGCAGGACCATGGGGGGCAGAGTCCAGAGTGCAGTGGGCAGCATGGTTTCTGAAGAGGATTGTAGCACACAGGCTGAGAACGTCTGGAGGTGATAGTGGGGGGGGGGGCTGGAGAAACAGTTTGTAGTCACCCCCTTGCCCACTTCCAGCTCTAGCTGGGTGTTGGTCTCTGTAGGGTGGGGGTGGGCTTCCCTCAGAGGAGTGGGTCCTTGGTTGGGTAGGCAGCCGGGGTTCAGTTACATTGGAAACCAAGAGGCAAACTTCCAGGAACCAGCAGGGAGTTGTGTGAGCACGCTGATGGGGCGACTCCAGAAGCTCTGACCACAGTCTCTAAGTTGTTCCTGTGCATGGGGACCTGCAGCTGGCCCGGTCCCGCCGCCTCATGGTCACGATCGCAGCTCCATCTGAGCACATTGCTCTGGCTAGCGCGGTGATTCTCAAACCTGTGGGTCGTGACCCCCTTGGGGGGGGGGTCAAAGGACCCTTTTACAGGGGTCGCCTACTACGTCCTGCATATCAGATTATGCTTCGTAACAATAGCAAAATGACTGTGGTGAAGTAGCAACGAAAATAATTTTATGGTTGGGGGGATCCCCACCACATGAGAACTGCATGAAAGGGTCGCAGCACGAGGAAGGCTGAGAAGCGCTGGGCTAGGGGACTGCTCGGCCTCCTGGGGGTCTTCCTGGTTTTCAGGGACTTTAGCACCATGCGCCTTTACTGAAAGCCCTCTGGTGCCCCCTGGTGGCGTCGTGTGGGTTGTACGTGACTAGGAACCTAAAGAGTAAACGTGGATGAAACCCACCTGGCAGTTCTTCCAAGAAAAGAGCCGAGTGAAACCACAGAAGAGCTCTACCCTGTGGACACGTGGGGGTGCCAGGAGTTGGAAATGACGCGGTGGCACCTTTCCTGTTTTGTTTGCCCTTGTTTCCAGTCTTGTCAGGGGTTCACTGGGAAGAGAGGCTGCAACTGGGGTGTCTGACTTCTGGGGTGGGTGCCCGGGGTCTGTCAGGGACACCCTGGTCCCGCTTACGCCCGTGCCTCTAGATCCTGCAGGACCGAGCTGTTTTCTTTGGCACCAGGGACTTTTTTTGGTAACTCTGTCTCCCGAGGAGTGTCATTAAGTAAGACTTAAAGTTAAACTTTAACCAAGGCTCTAGCTGCTGTGTGGGAGAGTGATTTAAACAGTAAACCAGGAATCGATGCCACTCCTTGCTCTGAGAAGATGGGGAGTGGGCCAGAGGAGGTCTGAGGAGGCCCTAGGCATCCCTGAGAGCTGCCCGGCTGGGCGAGGGGCTTTGGCTGCCCGTCTGGCAGGGTGTGCATTCCAGAATCCGGCCCTCATGAATATGTTCCCACCCCTGTGGTCTGGCACGAGCCCCACTGGGACCCACGTGGTCATCGAGGCACAGGCCACCATCCACACAGCCTGGGTGCGCTCAGTCCTGCCGGACTCCCCCCTTCTGCCAGCCCCTCTCCTTAGTGACTCCTACACCCCCAACCTGGGGCAGGGGCAGGGAGGGGTGGTTCTGTCCTGCAGCGCAAAGCAGCCCCTCCCGACATCCGCCTGGGTTGGCCAAGGACCCTCAAACGCTGATACCTGGGCTTGACCTAACCTAGCTGAGAGTCACTTATCCCACCCCAGGACCCGAGGTGGGCCAGGGCAAGGCTGAGGAAAGCCAGCAGGTCGAGGCAAGTATAGTCTGGAGGGCCTCCAGGACCCTCCGGGCTACTGGCTGGCCTGCTTGTCCCTATTGTCTGCAGACCAGGGGGGGCTTGGGACCAGCAACAACCTCTTCAGCAGGGAGCCAGCTGCCCTCTGCCCAAGTGCCATGGGGCAGAGCTGGTAAGCTTTGCCCCTAATATGGAAATTCACCTTAGGGCCCTTCACGGGGGGGGGGGGTGTCCACAGACCTTTCCCCCATAAGCAGGAAGGGTGGGAAGTGCACCGTATGGGGAGGTGCAGAGATCCGTCTTCTCCGGCCAGTCAGAACCTGACTGAGACAGGGACATGTATCTGGTTCATGTGGAGTGTGGGGGTGACTCTGAGAAGGAAGGGGTGTGGTCCTAAGGGGAGTGCGGGGCGCTCCTGCCGGTGTGCGCATGCTCCTCCCCACCAACCCCCAAATCCGCTGGCTCAAGTGTTCGCCTGCTTTCTCTCCGAGGCCACCTCCACCAGTGTCATGAGCAGTGCAGGCAATGACTTGACGCCCTTAGACATTTTCGAACGCTCGGTTTATTCGCTGCAAACACACATCATACAATCTAATAATTTTAACATGAAGGAAGTAGCAAAGGATGAGAACAAAAATCATCATCAGGGCATGGTCACAGCACTCTTCACACACATTATTCTGGCCCCCATAAGCATGGCCTTCATCGGTGGACTCACCCTGGCTAGAGCTGGAGAGAGCAGGAGTTGATGTCCTTGCTTCCTAGCTCTCTGAAAAGTCAGTGTCTCTACCTGGGCTTAAATGGTTATTTGAGCTGGTCCTTTGGCATCACTTGGAACTTTGTGGCATCCTGCCAAGCCTTATCAGGGTTCCCCACACTTTGTGGGGCGGCTCCTCTGGCCATCTGTTGGTTGTGGCTTCGGGCCAATTTTGGAGTAGGCCCACGTGTCACTGTATATTTCTTCTTAAAAATGTAGCTTCTTGTGTTACTTTCTAGAATGTAGCGTAACGTCTTGCAGGGTAGTTCAACGTCTTGCAAGGACCTTCTAGGATGCTCTCATCATCCAGACCCGAGGTGAACAACGCAGCTGAATAGAAGCAAAGCCAGCAGAACCCACTGCGAGTGCCTGTCCCTCCTCCCTCTGCAGTCGCCCGCGCCCACACCCCACCCGCACCCCCATCTTGCCAGCGCATGGCCCTTCCTGCTCTCAGGAGCCCTCTCTGGGCGCTGCTCTCCCGGGCTGCTCAGAAGCGCTCAGTGACCCACGCTCACCTTTCCACGGAAAACAGCGGCTTCTCTCACGCTGCCCAGGAGATTGGTTCATTTTGAGAAATAAGGCGAATGTTGTAAAGTTAGCGTAGTCATCATAACGATAGAAATATTAACGCAAAAAAAGTTTTTTTAGTTTTTTAGGTATCACTGCCCTCAGGTCGTGGGAGTAGGAGGCCCAGCCTTTGCTCCGTGGAGCTGGAATTGAACCTCCATCCCAGTGGGCCGCAGTCCCGCGCACAACCACTACGCCACCGGGGCTCAGCCCTGCAAAAATTTTTTTAAAAGATTTTAATGTATACCATTCAAAAGAGCAGCGTACAAACAGTGCCGTGAGGAAACAGTGCAGTATATAAAAAAGGTGAGAACAGAGAAAAGGAAGCAAGGAATAGGTCTGAAGAGGTCCCGCCACTCAATCCAAAGCCCTTTCCCTCCGTGTAAGGCTGCTTGGCTCCCTGGAAGTCCCACAGACCTACGGAGAAACCCCCTCTCCTGCGAGGCCACCGCCCCTCCCACGGCCAACCTCCCAGAGGCTCCGCCCTCCCCACGTGGCTGCATCCTACCGGAGAGGCCCCTCCCTGTGATGCCCTTCACCCTCATCACGAGGCTCCTCCCATTCTGAGAGACCCCTCCCAACCCCGGGATGCCCTGCCCCTCCCGTGATGCCCCTCTCACGATGCCTCGCCCCTCACACCTGGCTGGTCCTCTCCCACGAGGCTCCCACCTACCAGTAAGCCACTTACCCGACATGATTACCCCCCACCCTCTTCACCCTGCCCCTCCCTCCCCGCCCCCCCACGTAAGTCTCGTGCCCTTGAACTGGCTCTCTCAGTTCCAGGTACTCCCTATACCACTGTGTGAGTCCAGGCTTATTTTCCTGCCGGGAGATCCTGTTCCTGGGGCCTTTGGTAGGGGGGACAACAGACTAACACAAAGCAACCATGAGGAATATGCTCAGGATTAAATTTCTCACCATCACAACGCCGTCAAAGGCGATTGACCACAGAAGGCCAGGGACCTTGGGCCTCCCAGGAGGAGACCCCATTAAAATGGCTGTACCTAAAAGGTGGGAAGTTGAGTCCTCCCAGAGGTACCTCAGAAGAAAGACCTGAGGACCTACCTCTAAAGACTCATACCTAAAGACTCCCGTGGAGCGCAGCTCTTCGATGCACTGGGGCTGCAGCACACTGTGACCCCTGGACCTTGCCCGTGATCTTCTCCCAGGCTCTTATCTATGTACGGCTCTGTGGTTGAAGTGTGTGGCGGTGGTGACCAGTGGGGGCCCTGCCCTCGCCTGGTATGGACACTACAGTCGAGTACTAACAAAATGTGTAACCAAGATCTGTGGCAGTTGCTATGGTAGCAAATTGCCATGGGGTTCGGATGGAGCCCTGGTGGCACAGCAGGTAGGCAGTTGACTACTGGCTAAGAGGTCAGCAGTTCAAAGCCACCAAGTACCTGTTGTCTGTAAAGATGGCTGCCAGGAAAACAGGGCGAGGCAGTTCTATACTCCCATGGGGACAGAATCCACAACCAGTGTGAGCAACACAGAATTTATAAAATGCAACAGGGGGGCTCGCTGCTCAGGGTGCCTGTTCCTTCCTGGAATTTTTCTAGAGATTTCCATGCCAGGTCTCCTCAGTGCCCCCCCTCAATGGTGGCTGTTCCCGTTTGTCTGTCCTAGCACTATCCTGCTCTACCGCATGATGGCCTGGGGGCTGGCTGCCCTGCTCTGCGTGGAGGGAGGCCTGCTGTTGTACTTTCCGTCTGTGTCCAGGTAAGGCAGAACCTTGGCTCTTCTCTCCCTAGCTGTGCCAGCCTACTGGCAGAAAGGACACTGGACTGCTGGCACCAGGGGCTGACCACATTGCACAAACACTGGGCTTTCCCTTGCACATTTAGGAAGACAGGTGCCCTTGCACGAAGCTGTAGCCCCTCTCAGCATGCGCATGTCCGTGCGCGTGCATACCACACACACACACACACACACACACACACACACACACGCACTCTCTTTTATCAAGTCCACATTCTGATTCTAACCCTTCCAACCCACTTCCCCTGGCCACCCAGGTAAGTTCACCATTAAAAGGTGGTAGTGGGCGGGAAGAGGCAAGCCAGGAGGAGCTGTCAGAAGGCTTTCACTCCCACCTCCGCCTGCCGAGTTTCCTCACTTCTTCTCGGCCATCCAGATCACAGTTATGGGTGGAAAGACCACCAGGGAAGAGTCCGCAAGCACAGCTGTTTGCAAGAACTCAAGGTCTGTGGGAGGGAGGGAGCTCCTTCAGAGGCGAACAGAGACCCATCATGTCTCCTCAATTTTAGGGCTGTGCGCACCAGGGATAAAGAGGTTAAATGCTCTCTGGTAACCCCAATGTTGACTCTTCAAATCCATTCACCAATTCCATAGGACCAAGACCTACCTTGGGCACCCGATGAAGGCTGTTCTAATCCTGTCCTATACGGTCACCGCCAGTCAGAATCGACTCAGTGGCCACTGTTTTTTAGTTTAGTGTTTTTTTAAGACCAACAATCAGCAAAATACAATTCTCAGGACGAATCAGTCTGTTTGCTTGTCTTTGTCATTAAAGTTTTATTGGCCTACAGCCATGCTGATTGGTTTGCAATGTATTGTCTGTTGCTGTGCTCAAATGGCAACAGAAGAGTGGAGAAGTTGAGGCAGAGACAGCAGTGAGGCAGACCATAAGGTTGGTCACCTGACCCTGAACAGGCAGCGTTTGCTGACCCCACTGTACACCATTCCTCTCCATCATTTTGACCCATGTCTCCATGTTGGTCACCATGAATCATGACAGGTTGCACTGTGTACGTCAAGGGTGGCTTTGACAAGTGGAGAACTGCCTTCACACTCTCCTGAATGCCCAGCGTTCTGCCAGACCTGCTCCCTGTGAGTTAGCCCTGGGTTGCAGGTCCAATGAGTGGGGCATGGTCCTGCCCACATTCTCTATGGGCAGCTGTGGGTTACAGGAGCGCTGTGAGGGGGCACCATGCCTGCCCATGTTCTCTGTGAGCTAGTCCTGGGTTGTAGGGGTGCTGTAAGTCAGTATTGGCGTGGACGCAGTGGCTCAGCAAGCCCTGGGCAGGTCTTAGCCCCTTGTCTCCCAGACCCCCTCACTCCCCCACAGTGTCTCTCTATGTCTATTGTGACGCAGCAGGGCACCTTTGAGTTGGGGAGGTTTAGGCCCCACTGCAGCCTTTACAATGGAGCTCCCCACCATATAAGACAGAAGTCCCGCAGGGACGCTGGTGGCCAGGGAGCTGCTGGATCCAGGCCTGAGTCCTCTGCTTCTTCCTTTCTGCAGCCTGGAGGGAGGCCTGGGGCTTGTCAGGCTCTAGGACCACCCTACCTGTCGTATCTTCTAGGCTGCTTTCGCTTCTCCTCCCCATCGGCCTTCCCTTGGGGAAGGCACCCGAACCTTCATAGCAGCAGGTGGAAGCTCCCATTCCAAAGAAGGTGACCAACATGGCCTTTCTGTGGCTGTCACACAGCCGCTGGCCTCCTTTCTTAAGGGGACCTCTTGGCACATCCTGAGGGGTCTTCAGTTTTGACCTTCCCATGTTGCTGGCCCCAGGAACCCTGATGAGTTATGTGCTGGAGTGCTAGACACAGGCCCCAGCTGCCCCCTGGGAGAACGATGAGGTCTTCTACTTCCACAAGGACTTCACCCCAGAAACCCAGAGGGGCGCCTCTACCCTGTCCCTCCAGGGCTCCTGGGAGTCAGACTCGATTAGATGGCCATGCGTTCGGGCCAAGGGGCCCTTTCCAGCTCCAACATCCTGCCTCCCTCTCTGACTGGACCCGCATGTCTCTCCGCTTCAAATCCCCCTTTCTGTATTGTTGGGGTTCTGCACCCATCAGCGCCCAGCTGCAGCCTCAGTACCTTCCACCGCATGGTGGCCTCCATCTCATCCAGAGCCACCTGTGATTCCAATGACCCTTGAGTGAAAATCCGTCCTCTCCTCTGAGAACCACCAGGCGGTGGTCACCGTACCCCTGACACACAGGTCCGTTAGCTCACACCCAAGAAACCGAAGGTCGTTGGCCTGGCAGAGGAGGGCACACCCGGTGGCTGGTGGGCCAGCATGGGGTGGGCCATGCCAGCATCCGATGAGCCCCCTTGCTGTGTATATGTGTGTGAGTCTCTCCTTCAGTCAGGGTGAGGGCGCTCCCCTGCCTTTCCCTCCCCTTCCTTCACCAGCCAGACACATGTAGGCCCCCTGCCCACCCGCTGTACCCCTGGAATAACTCAGAGCCCATCTTCCAGCGGAGGGAGAGTGAGACACACCTGACGGGCCTGCTTCTCCCACCTGCCCCCTGGAAGCAGGCCATCACAGACCCCCTGAGCACTCAGAGGCAGGCTTCCACATTTCCCGTCGCCCCATCACCCTCCTCCCTTCTGGCCCTCAACTTCTCCAGTTCACACCCTCCTCTTATCTCGGCTCCCAGAGGTGTCGGTCTTTCAGCAGAGCGGCGCCTCTGAGAAGAGTGACATGGCTGCCCTCCCTCAGGTGTGAGAAGGGGCTGGAGCACGCCATCCCGCACTATGTCACCACGTACCTGCCACTGCTGCTCGTCTTGGTGGCCAACCCCATCCTGTTCCAGAAGACGGTGGCTGCAGGTAAGCCAGTCACTGTCAGGCCTTCAGCCACCCCATGTGTCCAGGCTCTGACTGTGGCTGGGGATTTCCATGACCGAGTTTGTGGAAGGCCATCCATATCCGTGGCCAGGACTTTCTTAGGAGGTGATGCTCAGTGGGTCCGAACTCCCAACTTTTCAGTTAACAACCTAATTCTGTGAATGCTTTATTCCACCCAGAGGCTCCTCTGATACAGGTGGGTGAGGAGACTCCCCTGAGCACTTGGCCTCCGGTGGGAACGCACAGATGGTGGACTAGAATACCCTGTACACTTGTGTCCCTAGAATGATGTGTTTCAGCCTTCTGTAATTGTCCTGGACCACAGACCCATTCGCCATCCTCCAGAGGCTGATGCAAATCCAGTCGGAGGAGGTGATGCTGTTAAATGGAAAATGAAGGAGTCTAGTAGCGCTGGGCTATGCATGCCGCTTGCCAGTGCTTGTTCGTGTACAATCCGGAGGAGCCCACCTTTCACTGGGCTGGGCTGGGTGGTCTTTGAAGGAGGGGAAGTAGAGGGCGGTGAAGTAGGGAGCCCTGGGTCACAGACCCCATGTCTCCCATACCATACTGCCCTGAGCCTGCACCTCCTCTCGGTGGAGTATCCTGCTGTGGAGCAGGAAACAGGAAGTGATCTCAGAAAGCGGTTAAGAGTTTGGTAGGAGGAATGCAGTGAGCCAGTCAGAGGCAGCCAGTGTGTTTCTGCCCACCCACCTATCCCCCACTGGGGAAATCCTCCCTGAAGCTTCATTGCCCGGGAGTCTACCGCCACTTCTAATGGCCTCATAGGCCAGAAAAGTGCCCCTAAAAGGCTCCCTGGGCTGTCATTGTCACAGACTGTTGCATCTTCCTCTCAGGGAGAAGCTGGTGGACTTCAGCCCATGACCTATCAGGTAGCAGCCAAGCGCTGAAGTCACTGTGCCACGCGGGGCTCCTCAGATTCCCACAGGATGTCCCAAGTAATAGGAAGCCATTGTGGTTCTCTGGACCAGCTCTTCATCGCTACATTTTAAAGCATTGTATTTAGGATAACTATCTTTTTTTAAAAACAAAATTTCATGAGCATTAGGGATTATTATACTAAGCAACTGTGAACGATGTGTAGACAAAGTTCTGGAAAGAAATGCAGTCGGACACCAGGAATGGGTGTCTGGATGGTGGGATGTGCTTGCTGATTCTTCTCTATGTGCTTGTGTATTTTCATCTTGTCTGAAATGGACAATTAACATGTTCGCCATGTTTAAAAGTAGCAAGTGTGTCGTGCCTTTATAACAGGGAAAACAGACCTATTAGAACATTTCTGTAACTGGTGAAATGTAAGAAAGCTTAGCATTTGGTCAGAAATGGTTCAGTGGTGGGATCCTCAGTTATCATGAGGGAGTTGAGGGTGTGATTCCCAGTCAGTGAGCTTCATGTGCAGCCTCCACCTGTCTGTCGGTGCAGGCTGCACGTTCTCTCTGCTACCAAACAGGTTTCAGCAGAGACGGGCTGGGAAGAAAGGGGTGGGATAGATTTCCACCAAATTAGTCACCGAAAACCATATGGATCACAAGTCTTCAATCACATGAGCTGGGATCAACTTGGTAGCAGTTGAAGGCAACAGCAAACTTTCCACTATTCATTCCCTAGCTGTGCCAAATGGACTGTCATTATGAAAACCTATAACACCGGGGAAGGCTAGATGAAGGGCGCAGGGACACTTGAATATACCATAGCATCTATTATGTAAATCCAAAAATGATTTCAAAGGAAAACCTTTTAAATACATACATATATATTCCATGTTGCTAATTATCTTCTCCGTATGAGACCAGAAGACCTGGATGGTGTCTGATCACCAATACTGAACATTCTGACCAAAGACTCCATGGTAAAATCCTGATCAAGAGGGGGGAACCTGAAGAACAAAATTTTAAATATTCATAAAATCTAGATTTTATGCAGTCATAGAGTTTGGATGAACCCTCAAAAGTATTGCCCTGAGATCATTTTTAAATATTAAAAATTTACCCCTCCCTGAAGTCATCTTAAGACCAAACAATAGCTCCGCTTGACTGGTAAAGAAGGTTGGCTCTGGGCATCATGCTCTATTAGGCATACCTATATGGGATTAAACTGAGAACAGCAACTGGGAAGATTAGAGAGGACATGTAGGGGGCAGTGAATTTATGCTAATGAAGGAAGAAGAGTGAAAGCCAGAGAACTCAGGGAAGAAGGGTGAAAATGATGGCATAACTCAGTGTTATCAGGGTCACCAAATTGTACACATTGAAAGTATTCAACTGTGTGTTTCTGCTGTATGTGTCCTCAGCAATGCATTATATACATCCACACATCCATTGCATGTTCTCTGTGAAATGCATCTATCTATGCATCCATAATCCATCCATCCTTCCATGCATCCATCCATCATCCATGCATCCACGTATACCCATCCACTCATCCATCCATGTCTGCATGTATCCAGCCAGTCAGCCATGCATCCCCCGTCCCCGGAGTCTAGGGGAAGTCACAAGCTGCTGCTGAGCAATGACCTGCATTTTGCTTCGCTTCTGATTGCCCCGGCTTTGCTGTCACTCAACACGCTGCTGTGAACATTGTACACCATCTGCTCTCTGCCTCACAGTGGCCTCGCTGCTGAAAGGAAGACAAGGAGTATACACAGAGAATGAGAGGCGTGTGGGGGACGTGATCAAAACACGGTTTTTCAAAATAATGCTGGTTCTAATCATCTGGTAAGCACCTTCCATTTCTGTTTGTTTGGTTGGCTTCCATTGCTCTTGGGATAGGTTGCACAAGCAACTTGGTGTTGTGCTGACTAAGTGCGACCCAGTAGGGTCAGAGATAAGAATCTTTGGGAATGAACTCTTTGAAGCTGTGTTTTGTGGCCTATGAGGAAATGCACCCAACCCCACTCCCCAGCCAAACTCATTGCCACCAAGTCAATTCTGTGACCCCATAGCACAGGGTAGAACTGCCCCTCTTCTCGCTCTGGCTTTCTCCACGTCCCACCCCAGTGTCCTGCCCACCAGTGTCTGGTGCATGTTTTGAAAACAGACCTGCAACCCAGGCAGGAAAGATGGATATCAGAAAGCACCTCTGATTGTGCTGAGCTGATACAGTAAATAATTCACTTGCTACCAGGAAGCAGATGCCTTCAGTGGGAGGAAGATGGAGGGGGCATGTAAACCATATCAGTATGAGCGGGCTCTCTGCTCTTCATCCACCCACCACCTCATAGAAATACCCACCCCTACATGCAGTGCCAAAGATGGCTGGGGCTGGACCACTCTCCCAGCTGTGATTACTGCAAGGATCAGTGGGTGGTGGGTAAGCCAGCGCCTGGGTAGGAACTTATACCCTGCGGTGGCATCAACTATCTTGGGAACAGGTATGATCTTGGCTTTTCACCTACAGAGGGTGTCACACTTCCCCAATGAAATTCTGAACATGCTGGTTTCAGGCATACCTGGATCATAGAACCAGACATTAGGCCACCGGGAGTCCAGGCTTGTCCTCCAAGCCCCCCCCCCCCAATCCCACCTATTATGTAAAGGCGCATGGCACTGTTCACCTGTACTGTGTCTTTCCCAACAGTTGGCTGTCAAACATCATCAATGAAGGCCTTTTATTCTACCTTGAAATGCAGCCGAATGTGAACAGCAGTACCTTAAGATATGTCAGAATTGCCATGAAGACAACATGGGTTGTCATGGTAAGTCAGTGATACATCAGAATTGGTACCAAGATGACGTGGTTGTCATGGTGGGTCATGGTTACTTCAGAATTGCCATAAAGACAATATGAGAGCCCTGGGTTGTCATGAATACATCAGAATTGCTGTCAAGGTGACATAGGCCTTAGTGGTAGGTCAGGGAAAAGTCAGAATGGCTGTCAACACGATCTAGCCATCCTGGTAAGTGAGTGAGACATCAGAATGTCCATCAAAGTGAAGTGGGTTGTCTTGATAGGTCAGTTATATGTCATAATTGTTGTCAAGACATCATGGATCATCATGGTAGGTCAGTGAGATGTCAGAATTACCATCAAGATGCCATTGGTCATCATGGTGGGTTATAGCTCTTCTAAATTGCCATCACGACAGGGTGGGTCATCATGGTAGATCATATCTACATTAGAATTATGGTCACTATGGTGTGGACCATTTTGGTGGATCATGGATACCTCGTAATTGCCATCAAAACCACACTGGTTGTCATGGTGGGTCACTTATACCATGGAATTGCTATCAAGACAACGTGGGCCGTTGGGGGATCATGGATACCTTGGAGTTTCTGTGAAGATTGTGTGAGTCATCAGGGTATGTCAGTGTGATATCAGAATTGCTGTCGAGATGACTTGGGGTGTCCTGGTGGGTCAGGGGTAGGTCAAAATTGCAGTCAAGATCATGATGGCCATCATGGTGGCTCATAGATACTTTGGAATTGCCGTCAAGATGATGTGAGTCATCATGGTAGGTCAGTGAGATGTCAGATTGCCATCTAGACTCCGTGGGTTGTCATGGTGGGTCATGGATTTGTCAGATTTGCTGTCAAGATGACATGGATTGTCATGGTAGGCCATGGATACTTTGGAATTGCCATCATGACAATGTGGGTCATTATGGGGGGTCATGGATACTTTAGAATTAACATCAAGATGAAACCGGTTGTCATAGTGGGTCAAGAATACATTGGAATTGCTGTTAAGATGATGTGAGTTGTCCTGGTGGTTTATGGATATGTTGGAATTGCTGTCAAAATGACATAGATCATCATGATGGGTCATGCATACTACAGATTTGCCATCATGACAACCTGGGTTTTCATAGTAGATCAGTGAGATGTCAGAATTGCCATCTAGATGCTGTGGGTTGTCATGGTGGTCATGAATATGTGAGATTTGCTGTCAAGAAGAAGTGGGTCTCTCACCGCCAGAGAGCAGTGATGCCCCCCCTCAAAAAAAAAGAAGACGTGGGTCATCATGGTGAGTCATGGATGCATCAGAATTATTATGACAACTTGCTTTGTCATCGTGGGTGATGCAAATGGAAGAATTGCTATTAAGACAACATGGGTCATCATGATATGTCATGGATATATTACATTGTCATCAAGATGCTATAGATCATCATAGTGGGTTCTGGATACTTCAGAATTGTTGTCAAGACAACGTGGGTATTCATGGTATGTCAGTGACATGTCAGAATTGCTTTCAGATGCTGTGGGTTGTCATGGTTGGTCATGAATATGTCATATTGTGGTCAAGATGATGCAGATTGCCATGGTGATTCATAGATGCATCAAAATAACCATCAAGAAGATGGACATAGTGGTGAGGCATGGATACATCGGAATTGCTCTCAAAACAATTTGCCATCGAGACAACCTGGTTCTTCATAGTAGGTCAGTGAGATGTCAGAATTGCTGTCTAGATGTTGTTGGGTGGTCATGGTGGGTCATAAATTCATAAGAATTGCCATCAAGATGACATGTGTTGGTCTGATGGGTCATGGATATGGCAGGATTGCTGTCAAGGTGATCGGGGTCATCATATGTGATGCAGATGGAAGAATTTCCATCAGGACCACATGGGTCATCTTGGTGGGTCATGGATATATTAGAATTAATATCAATGGGATGGTGGTAGTCATGGTGGGTCAAGGGCATTTCGAAATTGCCATCAAGAGAGCATGGGTCATCATGATAAGTCAGGAAGATGTCAGATTGCCATCCAGACACCATGGGTTGATTTGGTTGGTCATTAATAGATGATGTGGGTCATTATGGTGGCTCATGGATAGTTCAGAATTGCCATCAATTAACATGGATTACCATGGTATGTCAGTGAGATGTCAGATTGTCATCGGGATACCATGGGTTGTCACAATGGGTCATAGATACCTTTGAGTTTCTGTCATGACAGCATGGGTCATCATGGTGTGTCATGGATACTTCAGAATTTCTGTCAGGACAATGTGGATTTTCATGGTAGGTCAGTGAGAATACCAAAGTTGCCATTTAGACAACATGGATTGTCATGGCTGGTCATTGATAGTTCAGAATTGCCCTGAAGATGACATGGTTCATCATGGTGGGTCGTGGATATTTCAGAATTTCTATAACAACATAGGTCACTATGGTGAGTCATGGATATGTCATAATTGGTGTCAAGACTACTTGGATCATAATGGTAGATCAGGGAGATGTCAGATTGCCATCAAGGTGATGTGGATCATCATTGTGGGTTGTGGATATGTCAGAATTATAGTTAAGATAATGCTGGTCATCATGGTGGGCCATAAATACTTTGGAATTGCCATCACAACAAGGAGGCGGGGATCATCATAGTGGGTAATGGACACATCATAATTGCCATCAAGATGACATGGATAGTCATGGTGGGTCATGAATACCTTACAATTGTCCTCAAAACAAAGTTGGTCATCATGGTAGATATATATAGATATGTGTATATATATATATATATGTCAAAATTACAATCAAGACTACATGTAGTAGATCATGGATATGTCAGACTTGCTGTCAAGATGGTGCTGGTCCCCATGGTAGGTTGTCTTGATGACAGTTATGACATATCCACAACTTACCATACATTCGTAAGAATTGCTGTTGAGATGATGTGGGTCATTATGGTAGGTCATGGATATGTACGAATTGCTATCAAGATGAACTGGATCTTTTTAGTAGGTCAGTAGATGTCAGAATTGCTATTTAGGCAAATTGGGTTGTCAGATTGGTCATCAATAGCTTGTAATTGCCCTCAAGGTGACGTGGGTCATTATGGTGGGTCATGGATACTTTGGAATTGCTGTCCTGACAATGTGGATCATCATCGTGAGTCACGGATAAGCCAGAATTATCATCAAGACAACCGGAGTCAAAATGGTGGATCAGAGATACATTAGAATTAAGGTCAAGACGTTGTTGGTAGTCGTGGTGGGTTGTGGATATTTCATAATTGCTGTCAAGATGGCATGGTTCATCATGGTAGGTCAGGGAGATGTCAGATTGTCAATATAGATGCTGAGGTTTGTCATGGTGAGTCATAGATATATCAGATTTGCCTTCAAGGCCACATTGATCATCATGGTGGCTCATGCGTACATGAGAATTACTGTTAAGACAACATTGGTCATGATAGTGGCTCATGAATATTTGGGAATTGCTTCAAGATGGCATGGGTTGTTATGATGGACCATGAACACTTTGGAATTGCCATCAAGGCAACATGAGTCTTCATGGTAGGTTAGTGAGATGTCAGATTATTGTCTAGACACCATGGGTTGTCATGGTGATTTATAGATAATGATGTGGATCACAATAGTGAATCATACACATTTTGGAATTTCCATCATGAGAACATGGGTCATTATGATGTGTAATGGATATGTCATAATTACTGTCAAGGCAAGGTGGGTTTTCATGGTAGGTCAGTGAGATATCAGAACTGCTGTCTAGACATTGTGGGTTTTCATAATGGGCCATCAATATGTCGGAATTGCCGTCAAGATGATGTGTCATGGTGAATCATGCATACATAAAAATTACTATCAGAAGAAATAGAATGTGGACACCCCCCTCTCCCAGAAGAATTCACTTCAGAGGACAGCACTGAAGCTACAACTCAAGGAGAGGAGCATCAGACCACAGAGAAGCAAATAGAGGGAAGGAGAGAGTTGAGCACATCCTGGTCCACCAAGTCCCAGGGATGATATTCCTGCTCAGAGCAGCCAACACACAAAGAGGATCATAGGGTCATTCCACCATGAGACACGTTATCTCTCACTGACCCATAGTACTACAAGGGACAACACTGGAGACAGAGTGTGGGAAATGTGCCTAATCTGACCCCACCACCCAGGTGAAACACTAAGGGCATGCAACAGAGCAGCAAGGGAAGCAAAGCAATGACGTTTCCAAGGAATCCCAAAAATAGACTTTGGGGTCAGGGCTTGCCATCCCTTCACACTCGACCAGAGAACAGTCATAAAGGTCAACAAACAGACCTGGAACTATTTACAGACTTTCTTTTTTGTGGTTGGTTTTTTTGTTTGTTTGTTTTTGTTTTCTTTTTCTTTTTTTTTTTGTGGCATCACTACCCTGGTAGGAGTAGGAAGATATTTTTGTTTTCTTTTGCTGTTTTGTTTTGTCATGTTTGTGTGCCTATTATTGTCTTTGTATGTCTATTTAGATAAGATAGGCGGGATAAACAATCTGGAGGAGAAAACAGTGGTACCGATGGTACCAGGGGGACATGGGAGAGGGAAAGGTAGGGAAAAGGAAGAGGGATGCCAACAAGCCCAGGGACAAGGGAAAAACAAGTAATCTAAAATTGATAATGAGGAGGGCATAGTATGCCTGGTGGGTTCTGCTCAAGGGTAATGTAGCCAAGAGGAATTACCAAAACCCCAAAGAACACTGAATGTGATACTGGGACAAGAGGAAAGTTAAAGGAAATAGAGGAAACAACTGGGAGGCAAAGGACATTTATAGAGGTCTAAATACAGGCATGTACATTTGTAGATATATTTATATATAATGACAGGGAAATCGATCTATGTATATATATTTATAGGTTAAGTATTAAGGTAAAAGATGCACATTGGGCCTCTCTACTCAAATACCATATAATATACTCAAGTATAATCCAACTTGAATGTCAATGAAGACACCTAATTTTACCACAAACTACATTAAAATGTGCTGAAAAACTCAGCTTACACACAAGTATATGCAATACTCCTTCACTGTAAGAACACTTTATTCTAATAACTCATCATTCTGTGTTACTCACCTTTCCTGAAATGATTGCTGAAGACAAACTGGGTGCATAAGCAAATGTGGTGAAGAAAGCTGATGGTACCCAGTTATCAAAAGATATAGCATTTGGGCTCTTAAAGACTTGAGGACAAACAAGGGGGTCATTGAGTTGACAAGCAACAAAGTCTACATGGAGGAAGCACACCATCCAATGTGATCATGTAGTGGCGATGGGGTCAGGTGTCAGGCATCAAAGATCCAGAACAAAAAATCATATCAATGTGAATGAGGGGGGAAGGCAGAATGGAGACAGAAAGCCCATCTGCAGACAATTGGGCATCCCTTCACAGAAGGGTCACGAGGAGGAGACAAGCCAGTCAGGGTGCAATATACCACCAACAAAACATACAACTTTCTTTTAGTTTAATATCTACCTCTCCACTATCATGACCCCAATTCTTACAATCTGACTAGACCAGAGCATGTACATTGGTACAGATAAGAGCTCACAGCACAGGGAATCCAGGGCAGGTAAACCCCTCAGGACCAATAATGAGAGTGGTGATACCAGGAAGGTAAAGGAAAGGTGGGGGGATAAAGGAGGAATTGATCACAATGATCTACATATAACCCCCTCCCAGGGGGATGGACAACAGAAAAGTTGGTGAAGGGAGACAGTGGTTGGTGTAAGGCATGAAAAAAATTTAAAATAAATTCTCAATGATTCATGAGGGAGGGAGGTTGGAGGAGGGGAAAATGAGTTGATACCAAGGGTTCAAGTAGAAAGAAAATGTTTTGAAAATGATGATGGAAACATGATATACAAATGTGCTTGACACAATGAATGTATGTGTAGATTGTGATAAGAGCTGTATGAGCCCCCAATAAAATGATTTTTCTAAGAACTAAAATTGTATGACATTTTTATTTTAGACTGCAAAAACTAAAGCAAGCAAGCAAACAAACAACAAAAAACACTTGAAATAGGCTTGTCAAATGATGTAAATTTCATCCTTTCCAGGGAAGCAGAAGGTAGACCTTCTTGCTTCACTGTTATTTGCACTCTGCAGGGTTTTGATCCTTCTTCACGTCATAATCTGGGTCATTTTCCTCATCTCCTTCTTCTTCCCCTTCCTCATCTGCTTCTTCACCTTCTTCATCATAATCATCATCATCATCTTCAATAGTTTCTCCCGTAAAGTATAACACTGATCTTGGGATTATACGCTCACGTAAAAAGTGACCAATTTCAAAGTCTGCAGCAAGGATAGCTTCAGCATCATCATCCAAATCCCCACTCTCAGGAACTTCAGGGGGGGCCAAAGAAATTAAAGAAAGAATAATTGGAAACCGTTTTAATCACAGAACAAACTGCTCCACGGCCCTTGTGTTTTTGCTTTTTCTTAATGGTTTTCAATGTGACAATTTTCCCTTTTTTCCAATCTCTCTGGCATCCAGTACAACCCATGATTTCTGGTCCATCAAAAGAAAAGGGATCAGAATCATCTGGTTCAGATCTCATCTGGTAAGTCTTTGTCAACACTTCATTTGTGAAATACTCATTGAGTTCAAAGTGAAACTAAGACAAAACTCATAGGCTGACCAGTATCTGAGAACTTTACTTCTTTTAATATCTTTCAAGTGCTTCAGAATAGGTTCGTCGCTGAGTAAATCAACATTCTTAAAAACAGTCAACCAAAATTCAGGAATTCCTTTGGGGTTATCCTTTTCTTCATCCTTATTCTCATCCTCAACCTTAGCCTTTTCTTTCAGCTCCTCTGCAATTTTGTCCTCTTCATCTGGTTTCCACTCACATTCTTCTTCTGTAGGTTCATAAATTGCGTTGATGATCTCAAAATGCTTATCAAATAGAGGCTGATAGAGAACAGCATATTTTCATTCAAGATCATGAACTTCCTCATAGAATTTGGCTTCTATCTGTGCACATTTAACTTGAAGGTTTTTAAGAGCATTCACTCATCTTTTAACTAACTTAGGCAAGCTTTCAATGTATCCTGTTGGTGTTTCTACCAGACTATCAAGTCTTTCTTGAAGGGCTGCAAGAATCTGAGGATTTTGCATCATCTGAACAGTCAGCTGACGCGCTTTGATTTTTGTTTCTTCACCACTTTCTTCTTCTACTTCTTCAACATCATCCAAATCTTGATCAAGTTCAGACTGTTCTTTGTTGTCAATAGCTGCCATGTTGCAAGAACTCCAAATAACTGGTGGCGAGGACGTGGAACCAGGCGGTCGGAGCTGCGTAGGCAGTGACTCAGGATAGCAGCCGAGGCAGCGGGAGGAGCGGGAGGCGGCGCTGTGAGCAGATGGCACTAAAAAAGCAATAAAATGATTTTTAGTAAAAGAAGACGCCGTTGGACACAATGGTGGATCATAGATCCATCAGAATTGCCATCAAGATGATGTGGGTCATGGATACTTCAGAATTGTTGTCATACCAATGTGGGTGGTAATGAGTGGGTCATGAATTCATGAGAATTTCTGTCAAGATAATGTGGGTCATCACGGTGGGTCATGGATATGTATGAATTGTCAAGATGAATTGGGTTCTCATGTAGGTCAGTGAGATGTCAGAATTGCCATATAGATGATATGGATTGTCATGGTTGGTCATTGATAGCTCAGAATTTCCCTCAAGGTGATGTAAGTTGTTAAGATAGGTCATAGATACATCCAAATTGCTGTCATTATGACAGAGGTGGTCATAGTGGGTCATGGATATGGCATGATTGCCATCAAGACAAGGCGTGGGTTTTCATGGTAGGTCAGTGAGATGTCAGAATTGCTGTCTAGATGCTGTGGGTTGTCATGGTGGATCATAGATAGTCAGATTTGCTGTCAAGATGACATGAATCACCATGGTGGCTCATGGATACTTTGGAATTGCCCTCAAGACAACATGGGTCATCATGGTGTGTCATGGATACATTGGATTTCTGTCATGACAATGTGGGTCATCAAAGAGGGTCGTGCATATTTCAATATTGCTGTCATAACTGCTTGGGTCATCATGGTGGGTCATCAATAGGTCAGAATTGCCATCAAAACAGTGTTGGTCATCATGGTAGGCCAATGGGATGTCCCATAGCCATGCAGACGCCATGGGTTTTGATGGTACATAATAGATATGTCAGATTTAGTGTCAAAATGAATGACATGTATCTTCATGGATACATCAGAATTGCTATCTAGACACTATGGGTCATCATGGTGGGCCATGGGAATGTCAGAATTGCTGTAAGACTGGGTAGGTCATTATCGTTTATCAGTGTGACGTCACGATTTTTGTCAAGATGAAGTGGGCAGTCATGGTAGGTCATGGATGTAGCATAATTTCCAGTAATGTGACCTGGGTTGTCATTGTGGGTCATGGGTACGTTGGAGTTGCAGTTAAGATGATGTGGGTCACCATGGTGGATCAGCGGTACATTAGAATTGCTGTCAAGGCGACTCGAATTGTCGTGGTAGGTCAGTGGCGACCTGACATTCTCTTCTCAGAAGAAGGACAAGTGACAGGAGGCACCCAGAGCTTCCATGGTTGTGGTTTTCGGGGAGCCAGCCTTGGGCACCTTTGGAATCAGAAGTCGTTGGTCCCTCTGGGGGTGTTCCACAGTAACTGGGGCAAGCCATATTCCAGATGAGGGGAAATCACAGGCGAAGGTGCCCTTTGATCACTCACGACTCACACTGCCCAGGATGGAAGGCAGCCCGATTCCAGCAAGACAAAGGCAGCCTTGAGGCCAGCGATGGTCTTTCTTCCTGATGGAATGTTCCTTGCAGTCACCCGAGCATTGCACTACCAGGTCCCCTTGGGGAAAGTTCTGCAGGCCTCACAAGGGAATGATTGGGAAGAACCCAGACTTGGGTGGGAAATGCAGGCTATGAACCGACAGCACATACAGCTGTTGCCCCCAAAGGCCCTGCTATCGAATCCATGCCAATTCCTGGTGACCCTACAGGACAGAACAGAGCAGCCCCTGTGGGATCTGTAACTCTCTATAGCATGGAAAACCTTCTCTATTTCCCAAGGAGCAGCTGGTGGTTTCGACCTGCTGACCCTGGGGATCACAGATCAAGGCATGACTATTACGCCAGCAGTGCTCCCATCCAAAGACTGTAAGAAGCAAGCTTAGAGAGGATGTTGAGTGGAAGTGGGCACAAGGACTGCCTCGGGCGAGTGCTTCATCCCTGCCCCGCCCCCAGCCCTCGTACTGTGGCTATGCTACATGTATAATGAAAAGCTCAAATACAGGTTCTTGGCAAGGACATGTGCTCTTTGCTGTCCAGTGGGCATTGCTGCCACTTCCACTCAATGAAGCAGCCACAAGGAGGCCAGAATGAGGCTGCATGACCCCATGGGTTCTCAGGCCATAGTGTCTCACTTGGCCCCTTGGGTAAAGTGATCAGACGTCCTGCTTTTTTGTTTCTTTGTTTTTGGGGCATCACTGCCCTCTGGTGGTGGGAGTAGGAGGCCCAGCCTTGCTGCTGGAATTGAACCTCCAACCCAGTAGGCCGCAGTCCCGCGCTCAACCACTACACCTCCGGGGCTTAGCCCCCAGATGTCCCGCTTTTTAACATTTTAACAACGTCCCGCGGAATTTTAAAATTAAAATAAATATATTACGATACTATTTTTGCGTTCTATGAAAATTTTTGTTGCTCCATATAGACCAAATTTTAAATCAAGACCCCCAGCCCCCGGTCAATGGTATCCTGCTTAAAATCTGGTCGCTTTACCTTTGGGGAACTCTGTGTGTGTGTGTATGTGTGTGTGGGAAGGATATGTGTCCCCACATGTTCACCCTGCAGGAAGCTTGTAAGTCCTATATGGCCGAGGGGGCTTCTTCCCCACCTCTGTCCTCCCTCCTCTTTCTCCTCCTTTATCTGCTCTCCCATCTCTCCTCCAGGACTTTTGGCCCCACAGTGAGTCTCAGAGTTTGCTTTGGGGTTTGGTGCCCCCTCCAGGTGCCCTGTGGCATAGAGGTTACGTTGGGCTACGAGCTGCAAGGTCAGCAGTTCAAACCACAGCCACTCCTCAGGAGATAGACGAGGTCTTCTACTCCCATAAAGAGGGACAGTCTGGGAAACCCATAGGCGCAGTCTTACCCTCTCCTGCAGGGCCGCGGTGAGTCGCCATGGATCAGGAGCAGTGAGGTTGAGTTTCTGAGTCCTTCCTCCCCACCCCGGTCTTCTTTCTCTTCTTCTAGTCCCTCTCTCTGTCCTCCCCCTCCGTTCCTCCCCCACTCTTCCTTGCCTTGCTCCCTCCTTGACTTTCTCCTCCCCCAGCCCCCCTCCTCTAGTCTACTTGTCCCCCCCATCCTCCGGCGCCCTTTCCTCCCCTGCCTTTGACCTGAGCCTCTGTGTCTGTCCCCCATGCAGGGCTTGCTGAACCCAGTCCAGGGCTTCCTCCTGTCCCTGGCCTTCTATGGCTGGGCGGGGTGCGGCCTGGACCTGCGGGCCTCCAGGAAGGAGCTGCAGTGGGAGTCGCTGACGAGCCCGGAGGCTGAGAGGACTTGTGTCTCCCCAGAGAGTTCTGGGGGACCCTGTGAGGGCCACGGGACCAGGAAGATGGCCCGGAGCTGTGGCCACCCGTCCGATGAGGCTCTGAGCCTGCTATCTGAAGGTAACCAGTGCCAGGCACCCAGCCAGGTGGGCTGAGGCCCACAGCCACCCCCCCCCCCACTGGAACCAAATAACGGAGAACGGGGTCTGTAGGAGGGGTTGGCAGCCCCGGAGTCTTTCACCTTATCATCAGCCACTTCAGACGCATTGCTGCGGCCTTCCCCTTAGCTTCTGGGGAAACCGGCTTGGCAGCAGGAAGCCTGATGGCACAGTGGTTACACAGTGGGCTCCTAGCCACAAGGTCAGCAGTCCAAATGCACCTCAGAAGAAAATGAGGTTTTCTACACCTATAAAAGGTTAGTCTCGGGCTGAGCCCCGGCGGCGTAGTGGTTGTGCGCGGGACTGCGGCCCACCGGGACGGAGGTTCAATTCCAGCAGTGGGGCTGGGCCTCCTACTCCCACCACCAGAGAGCAGTGATGCCACCCTCCCCAAAAAAAAAGGTTAGTCTCGGCTGAGCCCGGGTGGCGTAGTGGTTGAGTGTGGCACTGCAGCCCATTGACTTGGCAGTTCAAATCCAGCAGCAGCAAGGCTGGGTAGCTCCCACAGCTCCCACCAGAGGGCAGTGATGGCAAAAAAAAAAAAAGGTTAGTCTCGAAAACCCACATGGGCGCTTCTGCCCTGGTCTACAGGCTTCCTGTGACTCAGCAGCTTGGTTGGGGTTTGCCTTCAATCCGGGGTGGTGACACTTCTCTGTCCCATAGTAGCCTATCATGGCCGTACCTATTTGTCCGATAATTTCCTGTCTGCTTCCACAATCCCTGCCTCTCCCAGAGCCCCTAGAGTAAGCTCACTGTTCTCTTCTCCCCCTCGTTCTGCCTGACATAGCCCCTTTCTTCAACAAGGAGTCATTCTGCCACATCCTGGGTGTCTCTCCCACATCCTTTCCCCCCGAATTCTCCCTCTCTCCCACCATCCACCCCTCCCCTGCAAGCCCAACCTTCAGTCTCACAATCCCCCCTTTCTCTCTGCAACCACCCACGACCCCACCCCCCTTCTTCCCTGAGATCCTCCCTCTGGCTCTCACATTACAGTTCACCATCTCTGTACCTGCATTTCTGTTCTCTCTCCTTGTGTGTCTCTCCCACATCTGTGCACACAGCACTCAGTTCTCTCTCCACATGTGTCTCTCCCACAGGTGTACACACAGCTCTGTTCTCTGTGTGTGTCCCTCCCACGTCTGCAAACACAGTTCAGTTCTCTCACGGCATGTCTCTCCCACATGTGTGCACACAGTCCAGTTCTCTCCCCGTGTCTCCCCATATTTGTGCACACACAGCTCAGTTATCTCTCCATGAGTGTCTCTCCCACATCTGTGCACACAGCTCAGTGCCCTCTCTGCTTGTGTCTCTCCCACATAGCTGCAAACATGGCTCAGTTCTCTTTCCGCATGTGTCTCTCTCACATCTGTGCACACATGACTCGTTTCTGTCTCACATGTCTCTCTCTGCCCACGACACAGTTCTCTCTCTGCGTGTGTCTCTCTCACATGTGTGCACACACAGCTTGGTTCTCTCTCCAAGTGTGTGTCTCCCACATTTGTTGTCTCTGGAGGCCTCTCTCTTCCTTCTCAGCCATTCCTGGTTTGGAGTCACCTCCTCCTAACAGTGTTGTTAATGGGAGGTACACAATAACCTAGCCTAGTACTTCTTTCACAGGAACAAAACTGCAGACATGCTTTGCCCACAGAGTGGCGCCCTTTGTCTGAAGATGGCCTCTAAACCAAATCCAAACTTGAGTCAATGTCCACAAAGGCTCTAGGAAAGGATAGGGCTGTGTCTGTGGTTTTCAAGACTAACTCTTTGTAGGGGTAGAAAGTTTTGTCTTTCTCCCTCTTAGCGTCTAGTGGTTTTGAACTGCTGACCTTTCAGGTGGCAACCCAACATGTCTAGTTTCCCTGCACACAGACCACCCTGGAGGCCAGTATGGGGGCATCTCAGAGGAATACCTTTGAGACGTGGCCATCTTTTTCGATGAGGGTTGCGCCTGTTTAAAGCAGAGGCCCAGGGGGAGTCCCGAGGCAGCCTGCAATGCCTTCTCTTTCCATTAGCTGGAAAGCCCACCTTCCAGCTGGGCTGCTCACCCTCCCCCACGTGCACCCTTCTTTGCTCTTCCAGCTCCCTCCACCTCATATGAGCTGGTGTCAAGGATCAATGAGCTTTGCCCAGTGGCTCAGCTCTAGCAACCCTCTGAGACCTTGCTTCCCAGGAACCAGAATCCTCGGACCTCCCCCTTGCCAGCCAGCCCTCCACGGCAAGAGGCACCTGGTGGTCCCAAGGGACTGGAGTTTCTCAGGGTCTGTGGAGTGGACTCCCTGACCCTAGCAGTGCCAGGGCAGGTTGGTCCAATCCAACCCTGGGAAGGGGTCCCAGCCAGACTTTTTTTGTTTCTGGGAAATTAGCCGCACCCCCCCCCCCCCACACACACACACACCTGCCCAAGGTCTGCCCTGGCTGCCAGTTGAGCCACCAAACTCATACTGACCATGAAGTCAACCCCAGCCCATGACCCCTCGCAGGAGCCTGCTCAGCACTTTGACTTCATTACATTTCTAATTATTGGCCTGACTACTAATACAGTCACCATATACCAATGGTAACGGGATGTGATTCCAGAAAGTACATTCCAGGGCCACCAGACGCCTATTGTTCAAAAAGGTTGACGCTGTGACATATTCGCATTTATCATCTCTGAAATCTTCGCTGGCTTTTTTTTAAGCCTTCTATCATTCCAGTCTAACCCCCATTCCAGAATTAGGGGGATGTTGACCCTCTACAGGCATTTCACCTCTTAACCCCTTAGAAGTTCCTCATCTTCTTAGCTTTGGGGGGGTTACTATTACTTGAGCCCACCAGAGTCTTAAAGAAGGAAATTGAAAACAAATAATGCAAGTAGATGTAGTCTGGCTCTTCCTCTACCTATCAATTTTATGATGAGGATCTTATTTTTTTTAGCAGAGCAGTACAGTTGGCCTCCAATCACCTAGCTCTAGTCTAACTTAGAAAAAAAAAGAATTAATAGTGTAATTATTCTCTTTATTAACTTTATTAACTCTTTCCTAGATTTCTTCCTTGCAAATACTGCTTTCTGATTACCTCCGTTAAATACCTACGTAGAAAAAAATTAGCCCTGATGAATGTGGGTTTGAGCCTGTAAGTTCAGCCCGCCTCCCTTTCTCCATAAAATTCTTTTAAATGTCCATCACATTCCTACTTTTTGACTTAGAAATTGCTCTATTCCTCCCTCTACTTTCAGTTATTCAGTCCATCCATCTTTTACTAATGCTGACTCTAGCTCTATTTTTTTTTTGTGAGCATCACTGCCTCTGGTGGTCGTGGGTGCTATCCAATGCCACTCCTGAGAGCTGCTGCGGTATTTCAACCGCCAAGCCGGCGGGCTGCAGTTCTGCACTCAACCATTTATGCCACCAGGTTCAGCCTATAGCTCTATTTTTAGTAACCATTTTAGCTCTCAGCTTAGAATGCATTGAATTGATAATTAGTTTAATAAAAATAAATCAACTTATTTGATTATGATCAAACTCATAGTGATCACCATGTCTGCCCTTTATATAAATGTCAGTACAGCCTTTATTTTTTTGGTGAACATCACTGCCCCCTGGTGGGAGTAGGAAGCCCAGCCTTGCTCCTGGACAGCTGCTACTGGATTTGAACCGCCAACCCTGTGGGTTGCAGTCCCGCACACAACCACTACGTCACCGGGGCTCAGCCCCACTAAAGCCATTTTTATAGCTGGGCCTGCTAATTTACCATTCCCACATAATATCTACACTTATATGTCTTGAAGGCATAATGCTGTCATTATTTGTACTTAACTTTTGCCTTAAGTCTTCACTTTACCTTACACTCTATAATACCTACCATTCTACTAGTCGTTGCAGTATGTCAAGCTGCCTTAGGTTTCTCTCTCCTACACACAAACACATCTCCTATAATGATAAAGCTCATTATCCCAACTTTCATACTTATCCCCCTTACATGATTGTCTAATAATAAAATTATGTTAACATCTCAGTCCACACTTTTCTAATTACCCTAGCAAGTCTGTTTCTTCTTAACCAAGTTTCTGATACTAGCTTAAATATGTCTATTCTTTTCTTTGCAGACCCACTGTCTACCCCACTTCTTATCCATACTGCATGACTCCTGCCCCTAATACTCCTCGCTAGCCAATTCCATTTAACAAAATATCTACATCTCTATACTCATTATTTTACAGTTTTTCTAATTATAACCTTTTATTCAACCAAACTAATTATATATTATATTCTATTCGAAGTCACATTAATCCCTACTTTAATTATCATTACCCGCTGAGGTAACCAGACTGAACATCTAATGGTATCCATTTCCTTTTTTATACACTAGTAGGCTCATTACCATTATTAATTATCTTAATTAATATTCATATCACCTGGGGCTCATTCAATTTACTCCTAGCCCAATATTATATCCAACCCCTACCTACTTTTGATCATCCAAGTTCCTGTGATTAGCTTGTATTATAGCTTTTATAGTTAAAATACCTCTCTACGGCCTACACTTATGACTGCTGAAAGTCCACGTAGAAGTTCCAACTGCAGGCTCAATAGCTCTTGCCACAATCCTTCTACAATTATGCGGTTACAGTATATGTATTACTATTTTCCTTGGCCGTTTAACCCAAGCTATAGCTTACTCATTTTTATTGCTTGTTTTCTCTCTGAGGGACAATTATAACCAGCTCAATTTGCTTATGACAAACAGACCTAAGATCACTTATTGCATCCTCATTTGTTAGTCATATGGCCCTAGTGATTGTAGGCATCATAATTGAAACACCACAAAGCTTCCTAGGGCCCGCGGACTGACCTCTTCGATGTGATTCTCTCTCGCCAATACAAATCACGAACGAATACACAGCCGTGCAAAAACCCTGGATTTCAAACATCCTCCCACCTAGAACAACATGATGAATCTTAGCTAGTTTAACCAATTTAGCTCTACTCACAGCAATGAATCTAGTCAGAGAACTGTTTATTATTTTAGCATCATCTTCTTGATCCAACATTACTATATTACTCATAGGATTCGATATGCTTGTTACTGCCTTGTACTCACTCTATATATTAATTATAACTCAACTTCATCCCCCCACCATTTATTCATGAAAATACTTTAATAGCTATACACATTATTCCTTTACTACTTTTATCCCTCAACCCTCAAATCATTACAGGATTCACTTATTGTAGATTTAGTTTAAATAAAACATTAGATTGTGAATCTAAAAACAGGAAAATATATCTCCTCATTTACCAAGAAAGATGTAAGAACTGCTAATGATTGACCCTGTACATGAATGTATGGCTTTCTTACTTTTAAAGGATAGAAGTAATTCATTGGTCTTAGGAATCAAAAAATTGGTGCAACTCCAAATAAAAGTAATTAATACTATACTTATTTTCACTCTAACTTCACTCATCATCTTACTGATCCCAATTGCTACATCTATAGCCTATTCAAACAAACCATATTCTCTTTTTTTGTTTTTTTTTTGGGGGGGGGGCCATCACTGCTCTCAGGTGGTGGGAGTAGGAGGCCCAGCC